>JADQWA010000074.1:87131-107131 GCA_018344505.1 Nebria ingens riversi | reverse complement strand
AACAATTTGTAACTACACTCGACGTTTCAACATCTCTTATGTCTTCTTCAGGACGTAAGAGATATACAAGTTTGTAACTATTGAATGCAATCCTGAATATTATTTACCTAAATTAAGCATCTATTCCATTAATTATCAATTCCTGACAGAGACTAGCGATTAATACTGCATTTCCTAAACTAAAGGACTAAAACATAAAACAACAAGCGTGAAATATCTCAATTAACTATTTGCATATGTTAATTTCGAAAAGTATTCCTAAATTTTAATGTAGCGCCACAGAAAAGAATTTGTTAATATAACAATAAAATTGTGTCAATAGCGGCATTTTATAGTTCAAACAACAAAAGATTGTATTAATTGAAACAAATTTTGCGCTGGTCCAACAATTTGATCAAAGACAATTAATAAAACACTTTTCCATGTGTAAACGTTAACGCGTGGTCAAACTTCCATTTTGATCAATGTCATATTTGCCTCACTCTTGCCCCTTCAGCCAATGGAATTTTGGTAATATTATATTTTGTGGGCTGGGATACAGGATAGGCAAGTGTAGGTCATTTACGATATTTTGTCTTGGTCATTCAGTTGCGATTTGAATTCCTTGAGCGTTTTCTTTTATTATATGAATGCGTAGGTGTGCAAATGTTGAGTGTGTTTTGCGCTGAGTTTGGCGCATGTGTAGTTGTGTACCTATTCGTAATTTCACGATGAATTTTTGCACATTTGCCAAACTCAAATTGGACATTATTGTCCTGTCACACGGGTTTTGATTAATACTCACGGCATGGTAAAGCCTCTCAGCTTATAATTCACCATTTTTGTTTACTAAATCACTTGATGAATAACGGCACCAGATTACCGAACTGATATATTATTTTCAGCTTCTAAATGAACATGTACTTGTTTATACTCTGTTGTTTAATTTTTTTATTTGTGTTATAGTACTAGCATGGTCGTACACATGACGTTTATGAATCTAGAATTTATATATGTATATATTTTGATAAAGCATATTCATTAATTTTTTTTCCCATAAATAGGGGAGTCATAATACAGAATACATTGCGGTTACAACCAAACTCAAATTCATAGAATTTTAAAGGCGCTTTTAATCACTTTTAGTTTCCATGGAAACAAAACTGGTGATGTTAAAGCACGTCTTTGGCGTAGTTCTACCACTAGAAGTACGTTTACATAAAACTTTGTATATAATTCAACAAAATCGATTCGTTATATTGTGTATTATAGACTTTTAACATTCTTGTCAAACGATTCATTTTGTTGATTGGTATGCGGCATTAATCTGATTTAACCTTGCGGCTGCCAAAGCCCATTGGACCCGAATAAAACATTGATCATTATAATTTCGATGAAATAATTTGAATATTGTGTGCTACCATTTTGGAACAAATTTAAAAATGACCAAAACACATTGATATTTGATAAATTACAAAATTGCAGCACCCAAATATGTAATTTAATCGAAATAATAATTTAGTAATAACCATTCGGTAGAAGCAGGGTTAAAGGTGCTTTAACTAAATACACCTTTAGATTTTATATAATGATGTATGTGTTATTAATTTCCGGAAATGTGAAAAAAAGTAATAGAAATTTAACGAAAAGTAAAATTCAACATTTATAGCAAGTATTTTATTTAATAAAATATATATTTTATTATTATTATTACCAATTTAAACAACCTGTTTACATTTTGTTGAAAGATCGACCGAGGATAGGTGTGATAATAGTTTATCCAGATTATTCACTCCAACACAATAAACGGTGTTGAAATATAATCTTCATTTGTTACAATATAAACAATTTAAAAAAAAATATTTTTTACTCTTATTATAAAGGATTATCGGGAGTATAATTTGTAAAAAATTAAAAAACTTTGAAAATCAAATATATGCTATCGTCATATTATAATTAATCTAATATCGAATTATAATTTAATAGCTTGTCTTGTTTAAAATATCTAAAAAAAATATTATGTACACGCCTAAAATTACACACGCATGCGCAGATTGAACTGAGCATTTGTCACATGCGGCTTTGTACGTAGAATACTATTCTATTTTCGCAAACGGACCATTGTTATACATTGGCACATAAACATTAACGCAACGCAAAGGGAAGGTAGTTTAAATGACAAATTTCTGGCAACTGACTTTGGAAGTTGCAGTGGACGCATTGCCATGAGGAAATAACAGAATCTAAACAGATCGTTTCCGGTGTGAGATCATAAAAGCGATTATGGATATACAATACATGAAGGGAGATCAAAGTGAAATCAGTTTATAATTTCCGTTGTAACTGATTGAATGCACAACTAGTTGATTGACTTCCGTAACTATATCAACCTATACAGCTAACAGACATTGCGGGTTACCTATGCTTAGGCGTAGTTTATTAATAATCAGGGCCGGAAAATTATTTCTAGAAGATTTAAAACGTGCATACATTAAAATAATTATAATTTAGCAGTTGTAATGATTTCGTCATTTTTGAAATGTAATATAATTTAATATATATTCAATCGGTTTGTTCGAAATTTGAATTTAACCGGTCTTGTAACTTTTATTTCTGCGAATTATAATCATTTTACTGTTATTTCTATGAAAGAAATTTAGCCTAAATTTTAAGCGGTTTTTAATTTACTATATGTACACCTTCGAACATAAGTCTTGTTCCTTTATAGCCACCTAAAGTTTCGCAACTAGCATTGCATGATTTTAATGCAAGTTATGCAGCACGTACAAAATCAGTTAAATTGCGTAGGTGAATCCATATCATTCGCTTATTATGGTAGGTTGGGACCACCCCTACCATAATAAGCGAATGATATGGATTCACCTATGTAATTTAAACTGATTTTGTACGTGCTGCATAACTTGCATTAAAATCATGCAATGCTGGTTGCGAGACTGTAGGTGGCTATAAAGGGACAAGACTTATGTTCGAAGGTGTACCTACGCCTAAACTAATAAACTTTTACGTTATTTCATTAGCGTACTCAATAGGCTTTCATTTTCGGACTCGTTGTTAAATATTCTTTGTTCTAGATTTGATTTTATCATTATTTGTTAAGTTATCGCAGGTAATAATTAGACAAGAATAATTATTTAATTAATTATTAGTACGAAAAACAATGTGGATAACTGTAATCGCATGGAATTTTCCATTTCGCCATGAACTCATAACGATTAGCTCATTATAAAAATAGAAGATATATAATTTTTGTTTTCTACAAACATATTATTAACTTTGAAAATCTATCATTTATGAACGCACAGTTTCATATTTTTACTAATAGACTTTATTTTCAAGTTGTTCTCACAAAGATGAAACATTTATAATTTACCAGAGACTTTTATCTCTAAACAGAGTTTAAAAAATATTATATTTACTTATTATTCAGCTTAAGGAGATTCTTCATTAATAATGCATATATTCGTTTGCTTTTCAAAAAAAACTATTTATTTTAAGTAATTTACAATTCGCAAGATAATCTTTAACTTTTTTGTGTTAATGTTTATATATTATTTAATATTTATATTGCAACAAATAGTGGTTACCAGATTTTTAATTCAAACAACGTTTGTGGTGTTTGAATTAATAATCTAGATAAACATATAATTTCCTAGATCTTTCTATTTGTCTTGCTTTCTTTCTTTGAAATAAACACATTTTCTGCCAACTTACGAACTCCAGCCACAGCGATGTATGTTTTATTTTGTATTTGTCTTTTAGTGTATCTTACTGATAAGGAAAGTATTTTAAATTAGGTAATAGTGTTGTTTGAATATACCGAAGTGTTTTTAGTGCATGGCAAATGATCAAATCTTTAGTGCAATTGCCTGTTAACGAACATTTGGTTTGACAATATCAAGATAAACAAAATATTGAATATTTTGTCAAAATAGAAACATGAATTAAACCGCACTTCGTTTAAGATATACTATGACACTCTAGTTTCACACTAGAATTTACAAAAGTTATGGCTGAGATTACAGAAATATATTTCAACTTATACAAGCTTCACTGCTACGGCAGGTGCTGGTTGACCAGTGGTTCTAGACCATTTGACTGTTCGTAAACGAGTCAACAACTAAATATCTCAACGCTTTTAAAACGGAAATAAAAGTCCAAGTTGTTTTTGAAATGTTGAGTACTGCATGATTGTGAACCATCAGCACACACTAGTTAAAAGCCACTGGTTTATGGATATTCTATTCCTGTCTGTATGCAACACACACAGCCGAAGATTTACAGACTTGTACATTTAACGATAGAAAATAAATACAACCTGTATATACTTGCAAATATTAACAAAGTGCACTAACCTTCCATAATATACTTGCATGTGAAAAATTATTAAATTAAATGCACATTTAGTCTTCAGTATTTCTACATTCAGTGAAACTTTTTTGCTCAAAGGTATATTACCACAAAAATTGCAAAATTACGTTTTTAAATTATTATTTATTTAACTTTCAATGGATTCCTTTGAAACTGATTTCTAGAAACGATTTTATCATATTTGTATATATATTTTTTTGTGAACTGTAAGACGTAATTAAATACACAGAATATTTATTTTGTGTGTGTGTGAAAATTCGCTTATACACCAGTAGTTCCCAACCATTTATTACAATTCAAATTGGGTGTAATGTAGCTAAATATTAAACTAGAACAAACATTTTTCTTTTGATGTCTTATACAATTATATATTACATTATAATCAATTTTTAGTCGTGTTTTTTTTAGAAAACAAATACGTGTAAACCTTATTCCAGAGTTACATTCTCACTTAAATACTTTTTAAAGTCGTTTACGAAAATCGTAAAAGAGAAACAAAATTTATTAGTGGAAAATGAGACAACCAAATTCTTAGTTATGGCAATAATTTTTGGTTAAAGTGTATAAAACATTCGAATCCAAGTGAAAATCAACACATATGCGCAGAATGAACCACGCATGCTCGTCTGTCTCAAACATCGCACGCGATTGCGTATAGCGCTATCCTATTTTCTTAACAGGGAATAGACTATTCGTAGCTTAATGTTATATTATAAGGCGAGATGTATGTACGCATAAGTACTGGTACTGTATTAAATCTTGGTACGTGCCATTCGTAATCCTTATATACCTTGATGTATATTCATGTATTCGTTGTGTAGACAGTATCAAAACGAATACACAGAACATCGTGTGTGTCCCGTATGTTTGGCAGTAAGCGTCGGGTGACACCTCGGTGACACACATATATGTCCCATGAGGTATACTGGGTCAATGCACCCATATCACATACATACATACATACATACGCTATGTAGTTTCTCCTGTCTATACATGTACCACATGTATTGTATGTATTTATGTTGTTTATATACATACATACACACACACACTTACATACACAAATAAACAAACGCTGTTATGTTTTAGTTCACGAAAATAATTGAACTTTTTATTGTTTGCTTTTCTTGTCAGATTAGATTTGTTCCTTGTGATATTTTTGGTTGTTGTTTTACAGTATAAATTTTAGAAATCCTGTCCATACGTCAAAGAACTACACTCGTCTTCATTGAATGTTTAGAGCCGCTTTTAAATCATACTAATAAGTAGACTCTAAGCAAATCTATTGTAGAGACATTTGTTAGACTTCTTTTCTGTAATTTGCTTTATAGATTCTTACAAATGCTTATAAACGTTATGGATAGTTAAACTGTTACTGTAATAGTTACACATTGCTTTACATCTAATTATAACAAATAATTACTTCGTATTGTCAGAAAAATGATTAATACTCGGTTATAGTTGTATATCAGTGTCCTTAGAGACGAAAACAGGAAATTGGCATTTATGACTTTAAAACAGGATGTCACGAAATCTTAATTTTTTTTTAAATATATAAAAAATTAAGCGATTTTTTTTATTTAAGACAGATTTAATAAATATATTGAACATAGTGTAGTACTTAAAAAACTGTAAGCCTTTTAAATATTTATGTATTCTCCTCACAGAATTACAGACATAGTCAAAATTGCACCAATATGGTAATTACAAAAGTTTGTCAATTAATTTGCTACGTGGTAAACAGTTATTATAAACTAGAAAAAAAAGCTAATTTTCTTAAAACCCCTTGACTAGAAAAAACTTGTGTTTTAATTTTAATCAAATGTTTATATTTAAATTATATGTTTTAAATTACGATTTATATCATGATTTTTATCAATTGATTTAAATCAGTAACGCCTTATTTTAAAACAATTTTTTTATAGTCTGGATAACAAATTCGATTAAAACGATGAAATTTAATTAATACAATGAACAATTTATGAATTATTAGATTTAAACTTGCAAGCAACTAGTATACGTATTTAAACATTAACACCATATTTATAATAATTTCACAATTTAATATACAAAACAAGAACATGCAATTTATCCAGCTGTTAGTTGAAAAATAAACATGAAGTTAATTATTGGACTTATATAAGCCATACAAATTTACCGTCTTACACACAGAATACTCAAGATTTGAACATTAATTTATCTAATACCAAAATGATGTAAGTTCATTTTTAATTTTGCTGTTTTAAAAATAATAAAAGCACCTTTAATTATTTATTATGCTTATTTGTTAGTAATATAAAATATCATGTTTTTCTTTCTCAAGTCACGAAAGTTATGAAATTTTTTGTTACATATTAATTAAAAACTAATTTTATAACATATATACAATCATCTTTTAACTAGTCATGTAAAGGATCTCATTTAGACCATACCAGATACCGAATATCCGGGCTATTTTATAGAGTAAATATCTGAATCCGGTCACCGGATTGATCGTCTATTTACGCGTCACTTCGTGCAAAAGTGTTTAGTTATTAATCATATCTATTTTTTGCTTCGCATAAATTAGTTAACGTTTAAATCTAGTGACTGTTTCCTGTTTTTTAATTATTAAAACTTAAAAACGACCTCAACACTTTGAAGTTTTGAAATGGTTGTTACTGAAGAAAGGAAAGCGCTGAAGACTATTGCAAAAATGTTTTAAGCTCAAATGTTTTAAACGAAAAATAAAAATTTGTGGAATAATTTGTTAGACAGATTTGTAGTAACGTTTTTAGGTCAATGTATATTGTAATGTATTTTACAACATAATAAAACTATAATTTGTTCACCAAAAATAAAATGAATGGTTGCCAATTCAACGCCCCTTTCCTATATTATAATTTCCAACAAAACGGTTTAAAAAATTGTAAATCTCTTCTTCCGTTATTCGTATAATAACAATCTTCCTTTGCTTTGCTCTTCCAAACTCATTACAACTTTCATGCATGGCCTATTGTTCTCACAATAATTTTCATCCATTTATTTCGAGGCCGTTCTTTCATTCATACCCTAACCATACTTAAAACTTTTATAATTGCGAACATGCTTATGGATAAAACAGCGAAAGTGGTTCAAACGAGGTTTTTTCTTTCTTTATGCGTTGCGAACGAGATTAAAACAAACTAAAAATATTAGTTGCTCGTGGAATGTTGAATCTTTCAAGTTATTACTGTTTGTAGCTTCTGTTATTGAATATTACATTATTTGGTAGCTTATATCATACTAAGTAGTTATTTTACGAAATGTATCTTTCCATTTAAAAAGGTTTTGTCAGTTATAAATCGATCTTCTTGAGAGACAAATCTCACAGGTGTAACAACTGTCAATCAGTGAGGTCATTAACTAAATAAAAGTGCTAGGAATCAAGTAATACGTTACTGTAAGACGTTATTTCGCTTAAGCTTCATTAATTAATATTTTTAAAAAACATCGCTTGGGTTGCTTTTCGAATAATGGAGAATTTCATTTAAAAAAAATTAAACCAGAGGTGTTTCTCATGCAATTTCAGAAAACCTGAATAACCTTGGTTACACAAAGAGAAATAATAAAAATTATAATAATATTTCATAAAAATAGTTAAAATATGGACAGCTACATATTTATATAAACTGTAAAACATTTTATTAAAAGTTTAATACTAGTAAATAATCTGTATTCTATTTTTTATAGTCTCTATTATTATTTGTATAATAAATCATATAATATGATAGTTATAATATATAGGCAATAATCTACTTTACTTCATTTAAAATTAATTTAATTTGGGAATAAATAATCTATTACTAAACAAAACAAAATGTTTGTTATAACCGTGTGTTGTTACACCTGCGTTTTCATTATATCTACATTCCTTATACGTTTTCCTTTCAAGGGTAAAATGATCTGTACTGAATGATATGTTTTAAATAAACTAATCGCAAATGAATTCCCAAACGAAAGATGCGTGTTAATAAGTAGAAGTGTGGTAATTTGTCAGTTGTAGTATAAATTCATTGTAGTTTATTTCCCAAATACGACTTTAAAATGAATTCAAACATCAAAGTTATTGGAAATGTATTTTAACTTTAAATTACATACTTATGTTTTAAAACACTTAAAATAAAAGAATGGGTACATAGTTTCTTTCTAAAAATCTTGGTCCATATTGACGCCCATGACAAACAATATTTATTTAAAGTTTATGTTTTTAAGATCAAATACTGCGATCAAATCAAATTTTTGAAGTTTTGGGTGGAGAGAAGGGACAGCTACAGTGTAGCAAAACTCATTTTCGTATAGTTGAATAGATGAGAACAGTTCTGATCGGATCAAGTCGGATTTGATCTGGACGTTGAAAGAGAAAAAGCCTCTTATAACCGACATATATTGCACTTTGAAATTTGTTATAAATGAAAGAAATGGCGTTTTAAAATGGTGTTATTATATAGAAATATTACACGATTTTTATTTAGGAATTTACTCGGCTTTTTTACAAATTCATTATTTACTTTCTTATACGAATGTATATAAGGAAGTATTGTTATCATGAAAAAAAAAAACCGTGATTTTAACGGAAATGCATCTTTTGACCTTCCCTGAGTCAAGTCAGACTATTTTCAGAATTCCGTCTGTGTGTGTGTGTCTGTGTGTGTGTGTTGTTCTGTGTGTGTGTGTGTGTGTGTGTGTGTGTGTGAACGCTCTACAGTCAAAACGGCTAATGCTATAATCATGAAATTTTAAACTTAAAACTTGTATATGCCTCGGAAGAAAACCTCCTATTTTTGAAAAGAATATTCAAACCGGAAGTGGATGTTTAGTCTTATCATTTTTTCGAAATTCTGCAATATCTCTAAAACGGCTGCACATTTCTTCAAAAAATTTACCGATTTCAAGAAAATCATTATTTAGATTTTTGAATGTCTTATTTATGTTGTCATGGGTATTTAGGTATAGGAAGTTATACTTATGGTTAGTAAAATATTAAAACATTATATATACATATTTTGTTAGGTTTTTAATTCATTTGAGGACTAAAACATCTGCAGTGTCTTGCACTTTACTTTCTTATACGTAGTCGGTATATATTATTAACCTGTCTATCTAAACAATATATGCCTAATACGCATAAGAAAGTCCAGTGCAATATACTGCAGATGTTTTATATAGTTAATAAATCTCTTTAGAAAACACATTAGCTATTGTACAAATAGTTTCTTAATTTTGAAAATGTTGGCCCTGGTATCCTTTGTGGAGGGCATGGTTTTTAATGTTTGTGTAATTGTGTATTATAGCCTTTGCAATCATCAAATAAGTATATAAAGTACGCGTACGTTAATGGTATGTTGTCAACAAGAGACGCAGTGAGTGAGGCACAGGCACAGCACACCGCGACCGCACCGAGCCAGTAGTGGTAGTCTCTTTTCACTTTCAAAGCGCGCGGGTTATTGACCTCAATATGGCGACTGTGTTCCCCAGTCCCTGTCCGCCCCCCATACACCGGCGACCATCACAACATGCATCGATGCACCGAATTGCGCCCTCTCTTCTCTCGAGCGCGCACTCTCTCCCTCTCGCCTATAATATTTATAATTCTCTCTTTTTATATATATACAAACTTACCGAAAATGTATAACGGCGCGGCATATGTTTTTATATAACATTTACACAGTTTTTCTGTAGGGTGTGACGTCATGCAATGATCATTTCTTGCATTGTCATGACAGACAGAAGAATACAAAAAATAATTGAAAAAATGTTACACTGAATTGATTTTATCTAATTGATGGTTTTTTCTTTGAAAACTGATCTGCTCCGATCATATTATGTTTTTTAAACGTTTTATTTATACTATACAGAGATTAATGCTTCTTGATTTTCATGTATACCTTTGTATTCTAAAGACCTTTGAACTATCATAGAAGATGAGTATAATAGAGTCGATTTCACCGCCAATTTGAACGTTCTTAAACATCTGTGCCCATTCAAATCACTCGTTTGCAGTAGTTGACTAAATTTAATATTCGTAATTATTGATAACGTTAAATAATAATTTTAATTTAGCAAAATGATAAATAAACTTTTTACTAAAATCATTAAGATAATAATTTTTTTTCTTTGCCTTCAAATGATTGGTTTTTGATGCGTCGTTCACAATACAGAAGAGCTTGAGAATTCGGTCATGTGTCTGTTACATTGTCGGAATCAAAAACTGCGTTCACAGTAATTCATTTCACATCAGCTGAACTTCGAAACCGTTTATAACCCCATATACTTGGATGTATGTTGGTCGCTCGCTCGTAAGACCAAAACTTGTCTCCTCATTTCTGAAGATACTCAACCGATTTACAAATACATATTAGAGCACAATTTAAACTTGATAGGACCTATGTTTCTATTATATTAGGCTCCAAAAAAGAGCCTAGCTCAAATATATATATATATATATATATATATATATATATATATATATATATATATATATATATATATATTAAAACATTTTTGAATAGGTATAGCAAGACAACTACAAAAAATATATTTGCAGGGTAAAACTGAAAGCCGCGTTAGAATAATTAATAATTATGAATTTGTAACTTAAAAATAATAAAACATACGTCAACATAATTATTTTTATATTTATAATATAAATTTGGTAGATATGAACTGAAATAGATAAATAAGATATTATCAAATTCCTATGGACTTAAAAGATTATTTAAGAAAAAAATAGTATAAAAATGATTAATATGAATTTAAAATTACACTTTCATATTACAATATTTAAATATTATGATTATGATAAATGTTAGTGCCAATTTACTCTTCAATTATCAATAGCTAGTCGCTATTGCGTAATAAAAATAGAAAATAGACCTTGCTTCATAATTTTTTCAACAAGTGCTCAATGAAATGAAAAATTAATTAACTTATAGCGCTATTTATATGTATATGTATGTATATATAATTTGTCATGAATACAAAATTATAAATCAACTGCCATTTGTTTAAAAGATATAGTATAAACAAACGCGCATTTTTAAATTCGTGATAACAATACATTTTCAATTTTAATTTCTGCTCTTATAAATATATTAATCAAAACGATTTTTATTTCATGCCAAAAAGAATAGTTTAGGTATTTAATTGTCGTAAATAAATTTATCAAATTTTATTTTTTTATTTTATTTTAGTCAAGTTATGCCAAAAATAATAATTATTTCTTTAATGATTTATATAATGAAATTTGCAAATAAAAATATATAAGATAATATAACATGGCGAAATCTTAAATAATTTTATTATTAAAATATCAATCAGTTTATATTTGCATTATTGCATAAATTTTCTTTTAATTGTTACTCTAATTGTTGTGTTAATTTATACTTTATTGTATTATTCCAATGCTGTTCATGTTTGTATTGTTGCTAAGATTATTTTTTAATTGTAATTTCAATTGATTTATACTTTGGTTATGTACTGATTATTTATAAACCTCTGAGCTTTGGTAAAACTAAGTAATATTTCATTTGTTGAACCATTTTAAGTTTTTGTGAACAAATGACGCTTTATAATGAAGCGATATTACAGCCATAAAATATGAATGCAATAAATAACAATTTTGTTGTAGTTTACGGATTCAATGTTGCATATATAATGTGCAAATCGTGAATTTCATAACATTAGGTTAAAATTTCAATAGTTCAATAGCAAGTAATTATGTTTTTTTTTCTTTCCTTTGCAGTGAATTTCATCACATAATTTCATTTTGTATTATGAAGTGTGGGTTTATGTTGTTATCTTCACTTTAGTTCAAAGACCTTTTGAAAGCAATTACAAGACACATATGCGATATCTAGCATACTTTAATTATTTATAGCCATTGCATATGTATTTGTGCGTAGTTCTGTATCTGTATTTAAGTATGTGCGCTGTGTTTATGATCTAAAAAAAGTTCATCTTCTTTAAAGGATAGTTTTATTATAGATCTTTAAGACTAGAAGTTTTATTACTATTCATGACGAGGAAATAAAATTTACTTGGCATTGACGTTGGTATGTATATACGAACACAAATCAGTTTAAAGGAAAGAGTGATGAATAACTATACAGGTCGATTTATTTATCTGTAGGCAAGACTTGTATAGGTTTATGAAATGTTACGGAAAACAATTTCAGATATTTTAATAATTATTTACGTATATGCTTAAAAATCGAAATTCCAACTATGGTAAAACTAGAAATATTTAACTGTTACTTGAAATTAACAATGAGAAATAAAATAAAAATAGGTCGCCAATTGTTTTTATGCAAATTAAAAGTAGTTTAATTTAAAAGTGCCTATACAATTCTATGAATCTAGATGTAAGTAAAAATTTCGAATCACTATAATAACAGCATTTAATTATAATTAGACATCTTTGAATCGCTTTAGAACTACGAGTATAGCAAATCTAGTAATATCGCATGTTAAATCATTACTAACTACGCTCTTACAACAATTGTGTGGTATTTCTGAAAATATCATTTTTAATATCGCGTCAAATAAATATGTGATTATTAGATCCCCTCCCTTCCATTTGTAAGCAACTATTCGAAGAGCATTTCGTCCTACGCGCGTAATTTCGTTAAAATATCGATATAGAAATGCCCCTTGATTAAAATACTTTCTTTTGTACTACGTCTAAGAAAGTAAATAAGTTAAAGATTATCCATGCATTTTGTATATATTCGTATTGTACTCTATCTCAATTGAATCAATGTTTACACATTTCATTCGTCACAATCAATCTTTTCAAATTTTTCATAAAGTGAAAGGGTGTCGAATGTAATTATGAACAATTCAGAAAATCCTTATAAAAATATTTTTGGATTTTCATTAAGAGTTTGCCTTGAATGATTGATGAAATTTTGTTTGGCTGCTATAAGTCGCAACACGTGTAGGTATTTTTTTATTTGATTTTTTCTCCTGGGAAAAGAATTCTTGATATTCAAGGAAACTAGAAATGGAAGAATTTCGGTGACATATTAAATGACAATAATATGAACGTTTATATGTGTATTGGAATATTCGTATACACAAGCGGCAGATTGTACAAACCGGTTGTTTAAAAAGTGAGCCATTGTAGCTAGTAGGCTACTAAGCTAGTGGGATATATTACTTATCACCTTTTGGAACCTGTTTGGAATTTTCGATAAAGACGCTGAATTCATACACCCAGCCAAAACACTCAACCATATGTACACGAACACGAAAGAAAAAACGTCATTTTGAGTATTATAACAAATTACAGCCAAACATTCATTTCATTCATCTTTGTTTTAAAGTATGAATATTCAGATGAAAAAATGATAATTATAAGAGTTAGAAGAAAATAAAATGCTACATGACATATTGACAAAACAATAACTTGTACTTAATCACGGTATTATAAGCATTCAAATATTGAAATTACAATTATAAATTAGTCTTCAAATTAATATTCTATTAAAAAGTACTTCAGTACAACCATTCCGAATACCAGATTATAATTTACTAAACTTATAAATTACTTCTACCTTTCAATTAAAATATTACCTAGCATATAATTATTAATAATTGGAGGATGAATGTATAAAAATATTACACAAAAACGGACTCACTCAAAATAATTGAGTTAAGCTATAGAAAACGCATATTTTGGAAAACAAATTCTAAATGAGAAGCAACGGTTTCGCTTTATTATTCCTGCTCAAAAACAGCACTATTTTATTATATATGTTTAACTTTTTTTCAACAATTATACCATTTACAAAAATTTTTTTTAAGCGCGATAATCTTTTATCAAAAACGTGTACAACAACGTGTTTTAGTAAAAATTGGTTCAGGTGAAGCCTCGTTTTCGCGATGATAGTTTCTTATGATTGTACTATCATGAGAGTGATAGTGATAGTACTATCATGACAGTGTGATGTCTACACGGTATTGCGATTTATTATCGCAATGTTGATAGTTGTAGAAAAATAGCTGGCAGGCAGTTATTAATTGCAGTACTGGCGCAAGACTACTGTCAACTATCTAGTCAAGCGAGATAGTGTGAGAGTCCTCTCGTGAAAGTGCGAGAGTGACTATCAAGAAGTCTACACCATGATAATTATCGCGATAGTTGTTATTATGACAGCTGCTATCATGAAAACTATCAGCTTTAGGATCTGGATAATCAAAAATATGGTTACAAACCCTTATTTAATTACCTATTACACATTATGATAAAAAGTCTTTGAAATTAGTTTATTTCATCTGTAGATTTATTTCATATATTTGGTTCCTAATATAAAAGCGATTCTGTATAATCTCAACACGTCATCTTGATTTGCTGTGACATTGAACCTTCTCTAAAATGATCATATTTGAAATGCTGCCGCATATAATTGGGCACTTTCCCACCTTGTATATTAAATTGGGTTAACATCGGTTGGGTATCTTCTAAAGGAGACAGAGTAACAAACTTTGGTCTTACGAACGTCATAACGAATGAGCAATCAACGTACATCAAAGTATATGAGTACATACATACATTTTCGTAACACAGAATAGGGAAATGTTTTAGGCACACAATCAAACACTCACGCCTGTTGTTTACTTAACATTGTTATTTTACGTAAATTGGTTGCTAATATTGAAACGCTGCCGTATTACGACCTGAGAACAGTGCTAGAGAAGTTTCCTGTAGCGAAAATTTATTTTATCATCTCTTCTAAACAAATTTTAAAATTTTAAGCGACAAACATTACAATTGATATAATCCATTTAGAAATTCCTCTATAGGAGTAAATATTACATGAATACATTTCTTCTACAAAGACCAGTATATAATTTGAGTTAGTAAATCAAATGCTTATATTTCGTAAATATCTAGATATATGATTGGGTTTTATTGGTAAAAAAATGTGTAGGAGTTTGTTCAAATCCCTTGATATATTCAAATAATCCAATTTCATTCTATATATTCCAACAGATATTACCACATTTTTTTCATAGAGCGAAACAAATTCACTTTTTACATCTGACGTCACACAGTGTAGCTAACCTGCTTGTCGATCGATTCGTGACAAAACATTGTATTTTTATGTATTAACTCTTATGGCGATTTTGAACGTTGTCGTTAAAATATGATTAAATATTTATATCTATTGTGTGTTTCACTGAAAACTTATGTTACATGTTAAGATAATACAACAAGCAAGATACGAATGTCTAATGTGACTACCGGCGATGCAACTATTGATATTCGTTAGATGTTTTATGTCAAACGCACTTTTTTGTGACATAAAACATGTAAATTACATGTAATTAAGTGTGTGCTCCTATTTTCAAATCAATAAGTCAATAGTCTAAACAAATTTTGGTGTTAAAATTAGATGACCTTGAAATGGAATTATTTGTTTTTGTATTATTCATACATTTTCTAAAAAGTTACTTTATTTCCAAACAATAACAGCTACATAAATAATGAATTTGAAAAGATTTCAATTCATAATTCGCAAATTTTAACGTATGCTGTAGGTATACATATTTGTTAAGCTTATAAATTTTGCATGTGTTCTATATTTTATTATAAATTAGTTAAATCGTTGAAGAATTTCATCATGAAGATAATAGCTTTTAATTTTCCTAAATAAATTGCTAACTTTTTTTTTTCGATGTGAAATAAAAGTATTAATACAAAACTTTATTGTTTATTTTTTTCTTGAGTTTTGTTCTCAATTGTTAATGTACAAATATATTTTTCATATTTTTTAAAAATAATTTGTTTACGTCCACTTAGAAGAATAATGTTGAACCATTTTTAAGACACCTAATTCACACTATAATTCTTCAAATCGGATAGATTTGTATGCATATTGTTAAATATCTTAAAATTTCGTCATTTATGTAAAACAACAAATAATTGTAATATTTTTTAAATAAATTAAACTTATATTAACCGTAAGTATAATTTCGGAAACACTATTTGGTATTTAGGAAATATTTTCGTCTACACACGATATGGTGCCTAATATCCTTGAAAAGAATAGACAATTATCAATGACTATAGCCTATAATGTTATAGAGTCTTTATATAAGATACAGGACTGAACTATTAGTATTGTCTAGACGAATAAATGTTTTTTAGCGACATAGTTCATTTATTGGGTTATTACATAAGTATTGACACCGAGCTTATGCTACTTATGTTTTTTACTTTCTTTTACGAAGTAATAAATAAGTATTGTAATCACGAAATAAAAAATTCTCGAAATTTTAACGGAAATACACCTTTTGACCTTCCCTGAATCGAGTCTGACTATTTTTGGAATGACGTCTGTGTGTGTGTGTGTGTGTGTGTGTGTGTGGCTGTGAGCGCTCTACAGGCTACACTGTTGAAGATAAAATTATGAAACTCTAAACTTAAGATTTGTACATGCCTGGGAAGAAAACCTCCTATTTTTGAAAAGCATATTCAAACCGGAAGTGCATGTTTACTTGAGACACTTTTTGCATATCTTCGAAACGGCTGCACTTACAGTAAAATAGTTATAATTAAAGTTAAAGATATTAATGATTTGAACAACTTTTGTTTAAAACATTTCTTGAAAAAGTGTACCAGTTACGAGAAAATTGCTATTATCCTATTTATATTGCCATAGTTACATAGGTATGGAAAATTATATATAATAAATCGTATCTACTATGCATGTTAACTGTTTTAAATATTCAAATATTTTGACATTTAACATTTATTGGCACAAATAAGTTTAGTGAAATAGCGTTACAAAGGTTAGTAAATAATTTAAAATATTATATGAAAATATTTTGTAAGGCTTAAAGTTTATTTGAAGACTAAAAAATGTCCGGCCATCATAATTTTTAATAATTTTTCATTATGCTACTATAGAATCGAACATTTTAAATCTAAAATAAATATGTTTTTTTTTTAGAATATAAACTAACTTTACAATTTTACTGGACATAATGAATGAAAATATTTTCTTTTAAATTTAAACATTTTATATTTTAATATATATACTATCAAATCAAAATATACTGACTACGTAAAAGAAAGTTTAGGGCCAATACATGGCCGATGTTTTTAACTGAAGTGTGATATATTTTCTTGTGTTTCACTTTTCCATTATACGCTCAAGAAATTCTGATTCTGGGAAAGAAAAATAAAAATATTTTGTGGTAAAATACATATATTTTAATAAAATAATTATTGTTAGTTGTGTATATTAATTGCATTGTCATAGATAATTTGATTAATGTAAATACACAGTGAATAATTTATGTTTATTTATATCACTTTTAAAATAAAATTTCATCTGAAAATAAAGAAATATTACCCAATTTAAGAAATTTACTGAAATATTAGTGAATTTTTATAAAATTTAGTTATATTATATATGTAATATTACGTTAATACTAATATGTACAAAGTACTATAGAATTCCAAAATGCTTCGGAATTATGAAAAAAAAAAGTGTATTCCAAACGTATAAGTCGTTTATTCATAATATCATTGATATATAACGCCTGTGCATGTGCCACCTGCAGTGTTTGTCAGCTGACATTGTTGTTATAGTTTGTTATTTTGATGACTAACAGTATTCAATTAGTCATATGATTATAATATTTAAAACTATATGATTGATTGTTTTATTATCAATAGTTAAGAAGCGGTAATATATGTACAAGCACTGTGCGTATTTCGGGTCAAATTAAATATTTGTTTGAGCACGTCAAATCTTAAACCAGTTGTCATAGATTTTTAAATATACAGTCATTAAATTAAATCACGTTTAATTACAATGTTATCTAATATCAAATGATATAAGTTAGTTTAAGTTTGGCGTAACAGTACAATTTGGTACTGATTATCCCTTGCTTTCACTTTCATATCAATGTTCAATCAATATACAATATTGATTGGATCGGAAAGGGATAAAATTAAAACACGCACACACATGCACATCAATTTACTCATTCAAGGCCGTACGTGCTCAAGGGTGCGTTATTGACCAGGGTTGGTCGTTTTATCCGTCAATTTATCCACCATATTGTAATGTAACCTTTGTGCTATCATAAAGATGATAAAAAAACAATAAACTCATTGGTTCTGATAGCTGCTCTTGGAACGTGTCACAATAAACAATACTTAATTACTTGATTGGAAGAATATAACATTTTAATAAATGTTGATATTTCATCAAATAATTTATTTCAACATTTTTACTTTCCTTTAGTGACATTTGCTCAGGTGTACTATATTTAGGATCGAAATAGATAACATGGAAAAATTAATAATACGAGTATATGTTACAGAAAGTAGGGAGAGATCGGGTTGGTTATTACAAAATGTATCGCACTTTCAGTGCAGTTTTTAAATGATTACTTATTTTCTTTCAAAACGGTGGCGTAAAAAGCTATTTTTAAAGAAACAATAGATATTCTTTCGTCAGAACTTTCTCAAAAACGGTTGAATTAATTCAAAATTTACTTAAAATATTTTGTATCCTCGGTTGACATGGTTTTGACTATGTAACAATTACGATAATTATTAGTATATTTATGTAAACCCAGTAATAATAAGCGATTGTAAATACGTTATTTTGACTTGTTTACATGCCCCAGTAAGTGTGCACACTAATAATTGTAGTATTACAAAATCATACTATATTTAATACGTTGTGAAAACTAAGCATCAATCATGCAGTCAGTCTATTACTGCTTCAATTACAATTGAAATTATATTATTTGATTATTCAAAGAAGTATAAATACTTGACTTGACTGCCAAGCTTAGTGCCTATTTGTCATGCTCCTCACAGAGTTCGCTTAAAAGTTATTTGGAGGATGTTTTCAATCCGACTCTCGTCTCGTAATGTTGATTGAATCATTATTCTTATAGCTACTGAAAAGTGGGAAAGGCATTTCGTTTTTGACTAGACGAAATAAAGATCGTAACGTTAATAACGAGTTTCATTTATTTCTCAGTAAATGGAATATACTGTAGATAATTAGATTACCTACAGAGTTACAGAAGTTATACATGAGAACAGTACAAGTTATTTTATCATTTGTTCATTTTGATGAAACAAATGGCAGCAGAACCAGTACAAATTGGGATTATAAGCAGTTATTATTGTCTCTATTCGTTTTTGCCTATACTAGAAAATAACATAATTGTTTTTCTCATTGTCAAAATGTTACTACTACTAATGTTACTACTAATATATAATAAAAATAATACTAATGTTACTAATGTTTTCTTTCTTTTGTTGCAGGTAAGCGATCTAAATTCACATCATTTGAATCTTGAAGGTATTACTATATTGGTAAGTCATTCAAAAGAAGCCAAAGTTTGAACATTTTCAAACAATTATTGCCCCTTGTTTATATTTTTTTTAAAAAACCTAATTTATGAATTTTAAACGTTAAACAATGAAGTGATCGATACAGCGAAAATTATCTTCTTACATTACTCTCTAGTTGTAATATAGCAGATTTTGAAAATTGTCTATCAATTTTTATTTTTCAAAAAAAATATTAACCATAAACATATTTTCAATTATAAACATCGGCTATATGTAGGCC
>JADQWA010000074.1:75000-87031 GCA_018344505.1 Nebria ingens riversi | reverse complement strand
GTATATTTTCTTCTTGTTACAGGTAAGCAGAGAATCTATTTTACAATAGTTATTTGCTGTATATCGTATATAATGCATTACGAATAAGAATTGGACCATATGGTATGTTTAATATACAAAAATATGTATGTACTAAATTGTTTTCAGCATACTTGCAGTAATTTATTAAAATTAACATTCACAACCTCAACCTTTTGATATGACATATAGTTTTAGTGATACCGAAACTTATATATGAACGTTTATTTTAATGAAAAACGGCAACCCTGTTAACATCTTGTAATATAATGTTTAATAGTTTTTAAAATGATTTAAAAAGCATCCATTCGAAAAACAAATTTAGATAAACTCAAATAAAGAACCAATAAAATACTCAATAATATTACTGGATTACAACATTATTGAAACTCAGAGATCTTGCTGAATAGTTACAATATTTGGTAGTAGATATCAATTGGTATAAGAAACGCGTCTGGATTATATTTAACAGTAATCTAGGAAATAATTATCATTATAAGCGCTTTTATTTAGCTGGTGACAGTACTGCTTATCAGTTGTAAATACGTGCGAAAAAAAATTTGTGGTTATAGTTCTTCGGTTTCACTTGAGTCTTCTTACTCCTGGGGAAACGTCGATCAGTAAGAGTCGATTAAATTCATCAAACAGTGTCATTGTTTTTCTGCAAAGTGTTTTCGCGCTTCAATAAATCCTATAATAAATATAACCAAAATGGGTCATAAATTATTTAAATCAAGATTCAATGTATCAAATTTTGTTGCGAAGTGTATTAAGAACAAACCACCGTGTCGGAAGATTTTTTAGCGTGAATATTGTATAGGGCCGATATGTAGACTTTCTATAGGATACGAAATATATTTAACTGGACAAACTAAAAATATGTCATTTTAAACTTGTCAGTTTTGCATTTAAATTCTTATCAGTCAAGTTAAAAAAGTTATAGATAATATTTGATATCTATGGAACTGTGTGCATATTCTATTTGCATAACGGTCGTTAAATTTTATATACCAGACCAGACCCTAACCTAACCTAAGCAGACGTTACTCTAAAATTTTATCGATATAAAGTAAATAAAAATTCTATAAACAACATGGTTAAAAAAACTAGACACTGGAAATTTACAAATATTGAGACAAACTTCAAGTTTATATCAATTTTAAAATATTTATTATATTTTTTAAGCAACAAAATTTATTAAGATTGCACAATAATATCGGCATTTTGTATCGTCTTTTTTGTCTATTCTGGCTCAATTTAACCCTTCGTTTCCTAATGGTTTCAGGGTGAAACCATAACTTTATAAATGTATTTGAAGTTTCCTTACAGTTTGTTACTGAGCCCCTTTTGTCAATTTGTAGATGCGCCGAATTTTTTCCTTGAGTTTTATATACCTACCTAATTATCTTAGATTATGAATAAAAATTGGATTAACTTATTTTTAATCTGGCAATAAAGGGTTAAGTAAGAATGCCAGATTTATTATTAATGTATCTGTTAATCCAGGTCAACAATGCTATATTGTGTTTTCAAAATTAATAATTTTCATTTACGATTTTCGGAAAAAATGTAATTAGAATTTTTAAACTTTTGTAAACTAAAATTAAATACCTAAATTATCCCTAATCCTAAAAGTTACGTAGGTATATACAAAATTATAGCATTTGTATGCTTTTAAAAATTGTTATTTTGTAATATAATTCGTTTAATAGTTACAGTCCGTGATAAGATTAAAATGGCTTTATTTTTATTTACATTGTTACGATTTCTCTCTTTTTCTGAGAGAGACTACCGATTACAGCTGCTCTAAACTAAACTTTAACAGCAATCGTTAATTTTTAAAAAACCTCAGTTGCTATATAGGTCGGCCATTTGTTGGCTTCTTTTTGAAGTGCGTGTTATTGCGACAGTTTGCAACACTGACGCGTTTAACATTAATAGATATGTAGTGTCAAACCTTACAGTGTAGATTTGACATTACATGACAATGTCAAGTGCGTCAGTGTTGAAAACTGTCGAAATCACACGCATTTCAAAAAGAAGCCAACAGATGGCCCACTCTATATGATTCTATATGTTCGACAAATTTGATATACGTAGGTTTAATTTGTACTTCGTATTTAATAACTTTTGAGTAATTTGAGCAGTTTTTGAGAAAATGATGAAGTATTTTGTACCTTTTTTTTGACTAAGCAGTAGCTATTTTTTTACTCGATGTTAAATTGATGTAACTTATACTATTATTATTCTAATCTAATATACAATTCACATTAACGTTCTATTATCGTAAGTATAGAGAAGAAAAATGTGTCTTTTTTTGTATATAGTCCGCCATAAAAAATAAAAAATCAATAGAAAAAGTCTAAAGCAATATTCAGGAATCTAGTCAAACGTGTTTTTTCTACATACACAATAGAATTGAACACCGACGAAGAAAAATAGAAATAAGTCTAACGGAAGTACAATGAACTGACAGATAGGATATCCTACATTCTCAGAATGATTATATGTTTTTGTTTTGTATTATTCTTTTTCTTTTTTCGTATATAATAATTAATAACTGATAATGGTGTACTTCGAGCACGTAAAATATCTATTATTGTTATGACAATAGAACGCATGCGCGTGATGTCTAGCCGCACCGGAAATTGGTACACATGTAACTATGTTTACATCAGGTTATTATTTAGTACTTGGGGTTGCGATTACTTCTAGATTTATTCGATTATTTGACTATTCAGGTCGCCATAGTACGTTATGTTTCTTACCAATTGCAATGGATATGAGGAGGCTCATATAAATTAATTAAATTTTACATAATTCTAAATCTGTTAATACCTACAAAACTATTCCCAACAAATGAGGAGGCAGAACACTCTTTACATCCATTAACAACTTGACAATCTTTCGCCATTCAACTCCAACCTTACAAACTTCTTTTGCTTCATTAAAATTCTTCATACACGCTCATCTATTCCGCTGCCTCGACACTTTTTCGCAATTAATTCTCAATCATATTTATCCACTTATTCCGAGGAGGAACCCGCATTCGTTTCTCCCATATCATACTGAATATATATGTTTTAATAAAAAGTAAGAAATTCATTAAATTCAGGCAGTATTACGTCACTATCACACAGTAACGATATAGTTGCCATCAATGCGTAATTCTTTCATTTTATCACAGTCTCTTCCTTTCTCCTTGTACCAAATAATTAGTGAAAAATGAGACGACCAAATTTTTAGTCATGGTAGCAATTTTTGTGTCTTTAGTAAAAAACTTTATACATGTCCTTTGTTATGAATCTTTTATTATCGTATACTGAATAAAACACTGTTTGTTAAAATAAAAAGATATACTCGATAAGGAGTGTGAACTACTGAACCTCCGCATTGAGTGTTCGTTGTTTATTTGTTGTAGCAGTAAGATACGAGTAGAGCTTAGTCAGTCAGTGTATTCACCTACCTACATATATAATATGTATAATAGTAGGTAGCCTTTATGTTGAGTCTGGTTAGTGCTTATAACCGAGTAGATGTCGGTTAGTAATCAAGTGAACGCTCGCAGAATGATCTTTTCGCGAGTCGTCTCGTATCAAATCATTATGTTGATATTTCCGGTGCTAGCGGCTAGGCTCGTTCGCTCACTCGCTCGTTCGAACTTCTTGTATTGCTTATCGTTTACCTGTCTGCCAACTAATTCAACTCATCTTTGCGTGTCACTCACCCAATACTTATATGCATTTCTACCATTTATAACCAACTTTGTATTTCTAATAACATTCCTTAGTCGTTATTTATTCCAATGTGAACTGCCCATATCTTCCCTTTGATTAGACACTTCATAATCAAACATGACCGGTTTTAAATCATACACTTTAAGAACTTTCAATTGATTTTTGCATTAAAACTTTTAACTGTTTTTATTCATTTACAAAATATGGATGTAAATAAAGATACAATATGCACATTTGGTTTTAACAAGTTTTTAACTTTAAAACTTTTACCAATCTCTAGAAATCTTTTACAAACATCGACCATGTGTTGGCCCTAAACTTTCTTTTACGTAGTCAGTATATTTAGATTTGATAGTATATAAATTAAAAAATAAAATGTTTAAATTTCAAGAAAGTATTTTCATTCATTGTCCAATAAGATTGTAAAGTTAGTTTATTGTCAGATTTCCAAAGAAAACATGTATTTTAGATTTTAAATGTTGGATTTTATAGTAGTATAAAGAAAATATCATTATTCATTACATATGATTACCAATTAGGGTAAAGTGAATATTAGGAGGGCCACTGACAGTTGCCAACGAAATACATAGAAAGTATACCCTACGAAGTGATTTGCTCCTTAAGCCAGGACAAAGTTTAGGTTTGGGGGGGGGGGGGGGGGACAGATCACTAAACTTATTTATGACACTGACAATAAATGTTACATGTCAAAATATTTCAATATTTAAACAGTTAACATGCATAGTAGATACGATTTATTATATATAATTTTCCATACCTATGTAACTATGGCAATATAAATAGGATAATAGCAATTTTCTCGTAACTGGTACACTTTTTGTAGAAATGTTTCAAACAAAAGTTGTTCAAATCATTAATATCTTTAACTTTAATTATAACTATTTTACTGTAAGTGCAGCCGTTTCGAAGATATGCAAAAAGTGTCTCAAATAAACATGCACTTCCGGTTTGAATATGCTTTTCAAAAATAGGAGGTTTTCTTCCCAGGCATATATAAATCTTAAGTTTAAAGTTTCATAATTTTATCTTCAACAGTGTAGGCTGTAGAGCGCATACACACAAACACACACACACACAGACTCGATTCAGGGAAGGTCAAAATGTGTATTTCCGTTAAAATTTCGAGAATTTTTTTTTTTCGTCATGATTACAATACTTATTACTTCGTAAAAGAAAGTAAAAACTTATTTACTAATCTCAAAATAATATAAATATACTCACGAGTTCATTATTTAATTTAAATTCAGAACATGCGCTTAACTAATCCTAAAATCTATTAATATAAATCATTTATAATAAAAATATATTTAAAAAAAAAATCTAATTTGAAATACAAAAGATGTCCTATTAAATGCTATAAAAGACCTAGTATAGAAAATTCTGCATTGAGACTCCGAATTTCCACTAAACATCAACCTAGACACCATATGGTGTTCATATTCTAAAACTATGATGCTTAATTACGAAGTTACGATCTAGTTAAGGGATTATGGTTTTCTATGGTCACCATAATTCTAATGGTATCCCTAAAGAAGGTTTATATATTTTTCTTCATTCTTTAACTAACCGCGAAGTCGTAAAACGCATACATCCTGCCTTGTATTAAACTAAGGAACGCAACACTGCACAATAACACTAGAGAGGAAGTATCAAAAAAAGATATTGAGGTTTTGCCATATACATACCTACATATAAGTGTATAACGTACACTTTTTGACTCTATGTTATATTGTATATCAAAGCTGTCTTCTTGCTTAGACTCTGCTATAATGAATAAATATTCTATACGACTTTTTATTGCAAATCAAAGAAATTCATTTCATAACCGTTAATTTTAAATTATTGTTGTATTAATGTAAAACAAAAGTAGTTGCATATTTAAATTTACCAACACAATCAAAGGTGTTGATTCGTTGTTTTAAAATTATGTACATTTACTAGTAAATGTTTAGATGTATTTCCTAATCGTTGGACCAGTGAATACATGCAAAATAACTGTACACTGTGACCTAGATTAGGGTTAAGGTTTAACATCTATTTGTTTGTTTGGATGGGTTTTAGGTCAAGGCTACATATATACCTGTTTTAAAAAATTATAAGTATATGATAAAAAATAGTCATATTTTGATAATCATATTTATCGTGTAGTATTTTGTAAAAAAACATCACCGGCCTCTCAATGACAAATGTAGTAGTTAATATATGCAATTTAGATACTGGCATTATTGAAAATTTTTGTTAGGAAGGATAAATGATATTTAAATGCAATTATTTGAATGAAGGAAGACTTTTCTTCATAAAGGCCTACTTTAGATCAAATATTTTATTTTATTTTGTCTTTTTTGAATATATATAACTTACATTTACCTAACCTAACGATTCATGCATGTACATATAGATTTATGGACTAGTTTTACTGTTATATATACATTTCAGGTGAAGATTATGCAAATGCATCACTTCGTTACATAATAGGGTTAATACCTCTAGTCACTAAATGTAATATAAACCTATACAATATAATAAGATTGGTATTTAATTCGTATTAGTTGCATTTGTCCCTTTATAGACCATATCGTTTAATAATGAATTATATTTAGTAATAATTAAAGTTTCATAACTTTCACCATCTTGGTGACGTTAGAAAACAAAATTTTTCTCCCCCCACCCAACCGAAAAGACCGCGGTAATCATATGTTTAACATGACCAATTAGCACTGTGGAGCATACCAATTTAATTTATCTTTGTCAAACTGACAATATCAATTTTGTGTTAATCTGTTTGTCATACTTTGTTTAAAATTTCGGTGTTTAATACGATAATTACCAGATGCAAATAAAGCGAGATCAGATTATAAACCAAAATCAACAAAATAACAGTCACACCGAAATAAACTGTCACTATTCAAAATGTTGCCAAAACTCGTAAGAAAGAGTAGCCAGCCGTGTAATGTAAAAAAGCAAACAAACTAGATTAGCTCTTTTCTTAAACGTAAAGGTGCCAATGCGCAATTTTAAACATTCATATTTTTAAATATATAAAATGAAGTGTAAAACCTCCTCATAGCTTATATCTATCAATGTCAAGCGCATCAGTGCTGCAAACTACTGTAATAACACGCACTTCAAAATAAAAGCCAACAGATGGCCCACCTTATATATAGAACATACCCACACATTATTGCAGTTCTAAAATCAAAGTACGACATATTAAGCCAACCTATTTACCCAAAGAGTTTATTTGATGCGATTTGAATTCAAATTGAATTAGTTCTATGAACAGAGTGGAATTGAAATGATATCTATAAATATAGTTGAATGTAAGAAAATCATATAGATTTCAGTTAATATCTAATTTAGATTCAAGTCCAAACCGGATTAGTTGCATTGATATAAACACAGTGGCAGTTAAACGCAACATACAAACGTAGTAAATATCAAAACGTTTAGTAAACCTGTAAGGCAAGAAGAACTATAACGCATAGGTATTCACACACACACACACATACATACGCTGGATAATATGCGAAATGAAAATAAAAGAATCACGAATGGTTTATATACGAGGCGTGGAGATTTGCGTGGGATTGAGGACAGCACAAACAAATACTTAACTAGATATCCTGTCTCTAAATAGTATAGAATATTGTTGCTTTTTTGTGTCTATTCAGTGTTCAGCCGTAAATATATATCACAAACTTAACATATGTACAGTCACGAGCTTTAGCTTTGTGACTGTTTGTGTTGTGTAGAAGAAAATGGCACAAATTTTTATAAATAGCTTATATAGAATAAGGCCATTTTATCGTGTTTTTCAATATTATTATTTGAAATTTTCGCAATTCACAAAACGAATGTTTGTTAAAATAAGAATGCTATATTCGTATTAATATTCATAGAGTATTTCTTACTATTACCAAATTAAATGTAATTCACACAGGAATTCAAAGATGGCACGTATTATAATTATACATATGTAAATTGTGTCACAATGAAACAACAAAATTACAATACAAAACAAACATGCCTAAAGTTTGGTATGGCGAATTTCTATATAAATAAATAATATACGTATGTACTTTAATCATCAATATCACTGATATTTTTGACACCTGTCGATTGAAACGGATTTTATCCATTATAGTTATCGTTGTTTAAAAATTCACAAATAAACGTGGTTTGTAACTTCAAATCAATATTTAGGCAAGTGTTAAATATTTTTAACGAAGTAAACATTTCATATTTGAAAAAATATTTGGATTTATTATAATATTTTCAAAAATGTTCTAAAACCAATATTTAAGGAGATTGATTTTTTTGGAGCCCAATAAGTCCGAAATTAAAGGGTTTAGTAAATTTAAAATGCGAACGGCATGAATTGCGTACCCATAGATTTATGTATACCAAATTTGTTGCCAATCCATTCTGTATCTTAAGAGGAGAAGGAGCGACAAATATAGGTCTTACGAGCGAGCAAGTGAACGATGACCAACATCCAAGTGTATGAGTTATATATTTTTTTGGATACAAGACGATAAAAGCTGAACGTTTTGTTAAAGAAATAAGAGTATTCTTCATTACTCCTAAAAATGATGATTATATATATATATATATATATATATATATATATATATATATATATATATATATATATATATATATATATATATATATATATATATATATATATATATATATATATATATATTATATATATATATATATATATATATATATATATGTATATATTTATGTATATATATATATATATATATATATATATATATATATATATATATATAAGTATATATATATATATATATGTATATATTTATGTATATAATATATATATATATATATATATATATATATATATATATATATATATAATATATATATATATATATATATATATATATATATATATATATATATATATACATATATATATATATATATATATATATATATATATATATATATATATATATATATATATATTTATATATATATATATATATATATATATATATATATATATATATATATATATATATATATACTTTCGTTCGTTTTTAAAACAATCAATTATTTATTCTCCATTAGAGAATGGAAATTACTTTATATTTGTTATTTTGATGTTTATTTATTGTTCAAATGTCAACAAATGCAAACTATATGAATATCATTTGGAGTGTTTGAATTAAAAATATTAACATTTATCACCCTCGGTCGATTCTTCCCCTTGTGAAATCAATATATTACTTGTATTTAAAATAGTATTTTTAGTTTTAAATGGTACACTATCAAATATTTTAAGTTTTCTAGTTGTTTCACTTTCATATTTGCTCATACGACACACTTTTACACTCTATGCGGTGCCTGCTGTTTAATTAATTCAGTTTTAAGAAATAATAAGTGACGTTATGTTGAATTTTGATTTGGTCAACTAGTTTTAGTTTACGATAAGGCGTTTTATTTTCAAGGGAAAAATGATATGTACTGAATTGATATGTCACAAATAAATTCCGAAAAGTACGATGCGTGTTTGTAAAATGTGTAAATAAATATAAGTGTATGGTGATTTGACAATTGTTGGACTTTGAGTATAAAAGTCCTATAGATATTGATAGAACCGATTTCGCGCTCCTAATGTCCTTGAATGAGCGGACCTTACGACTGTTTCGACTATAAAGACAAAAATTAATAAAAACTTATACAAACTTCGTAT
This sequence comes from Nebria ingens riversi, assembly GCA_018344505.1. Taxonomy (NCBI): domain Eukaryota; kingdom Metazoa; phylum Arthropoda; class Insecta; order Coleoptera; family Carabidae; genus Nebria; species Nebria ingens. The sequence continues at coordinate 77,524 of JADQWA010000074.1, read as the reverse complement.
AATATGTCATACAGAACCACTTGAATATTTTGAATACTTTTCCAATGATTCCAATTTTAAGTGCATTGCTGGAATTATACTTTTGGCTGTTGGTACCTGTGTTGTGTTATATTTATAAAACATTTATTGCATTACAATATAGTTAGCACACGATCCATGGCCATGGTTGGCATTCTATAAAAATATAAAAGTCATTTTTCAAAAAAACTGCAACAACAAACTAAAGTGTCAGTTAATATGTGACAACATGTGAAAAACATTTAAGACTTCGTCTTATTTATTTACACCAATCGACAAAACATGTTCAACTTACATTCATCTTCATTTGCTTATGCTATTATATTCTGTAGCTAACAATAACCGGCCGACCGACCGACCAGACCAAGACTGAATCACGCCGCTAAAATTACTCCGCAATTTTCATTACTTATGTAAAATCTATAATCGATTCTATTTATTTACAGCACATGAAAGGCGATTTAATTTAGTGATTTTGATCGATATCATTCAGTTTAAACATGCTTATTATCTAGCTAGTGTTTAGGTAAACACACTTTTTAACACCAAAACATGTGCTATTGAATTTATATTTTTATGCTAAACAGATTGTTCATTTATGTGTAGTATTTTGTTAATTCGAACATAATTAAAAATTAAATCTACAAAAAAATATAGGTACTAATATAGGGTGGCCCATCTGTTGGTTTCTTTTTGAAGTACGTGTTATTGCGACAGTTTGCAACACTGACGCGCTTAACATTGATAGATACGTAGTGCCAACTCTCCTTATAGCGGAAGTTTGACACTACATATCTACCAATGTCAAGCGCGTTAGTGTTGAAAACTATCGAAATAACATGCACTTCAAAAAGAAGCCAATAGATGGTCCATCCTATAAATTATGATTGGTACTAGTTTTTCTTTTCAAAAAAAAAAACATTATCATGTTAAAAATTACCATCCGTATATACAGATGATTTTAAATCAAAATTCACGTGACGTCAGAAAGAGAGTGAAGAGAGCTCTCCCCTCCAAACCAATGAGAACGCGGCCATATTCTAGCCAATGGGTGTACTGGAAAGTCAGCCTGCCAACCTTATGTTGTAAAACACACTAGACAAGCCTCTTTCTAACGTCACTCATAACGCTGTCAATGTGCAACTTTAAACATTCATATCGTTAAATATATATAAAAAAATAACAATAAATTAATAACATACATCTTCACAATCTTTCGCCATTCAATTCTATTCTTACAAACTACTTTTGCTTTATTCAAATTCATTAGGTATAAGAATCTTTTATAAAAATTTAAAAACTTTAAAGCAATCTATCCTATTGCAAGATATAGTTAAGCAAATCGTAATTCTACATTTTAGAATGTTTGCAGTCAAAAGTATAATGCTAAGCTTAATTTACTAATTATAATTTCGTTATGAAGTTGGTACAGTCTAAATTGGCAATTCATACATATCAATGTAGCACAACACATGACTGCTAATATAGAAACTGGTCAAACATCTGGTGGTACCAGCCAAAATTATGCTTCGTTCATATGCAGTAACGTAAATATTGTAGAACTATGTTGTTTAGTGGTTTTAGTTATTTTCGTGAGTTGTTAAATAAGTTTAAAATTAATATAATTTTATCTTTATTGTGAGGCTCTTTTTTGTAATTGTTCATTCAAGCGGTGTGATTTTATTTTAATTTCTTGTCCGATTCATAAAAACTCATGAAACATTTTGAATTTCGTATTGTGGATATACAACTATTTTCTCTTGGTTTCAACGAAGATGTCTAAACCGGAAGTGTAGGTTTATTATTATTTTCTCAATATATCGAAACAAGTCGATGTACAACAACAAAAGTGGTTATTATAAAAACTAAAGCTATATAATTTGCGGAAAAATTTATTTAAATTTTTAAAGCAACATATATCATTACAAAACAAAATAAAAGATAACCCACACTTAACTAAAGTAAATCTTCAATCTTCCTCAAACTGGAGAAGCGTTTATAATATATAATTTCGCACAAATGTAACATTTATAGCTGGTATAAAGAATAGTTTACTGTATAAGCAAAGTTAAGTGCGCACATATGTGCATTGTATGCAGTATACCATGTACCGTTACCACCATTTTAAAACTACACATGGAAACATTTCTGAGTCGCGAACAACTTACACACAAAAAAAAAATCGTAAAAAAATCATCATCATCTTGAAGCAGGAGCTGCACCACAGCACAGGCACAGCATTATATGAAAAAATTCTGCAATGCGGCATAACTTTTGTCGGTGAATGTACCAACAAATACTGAATACCTGTCCTATACTCGTTGCATACACGGTGTGCAACAACACTGGCCTTGAGACCTCTAGTCTGCTGCAGGGCTCCGGACGGACGAACAGGCCAACACACACACACACACTCACACACTCACTCACTCACATACCAGTGGCTGCTCGCTTAGGGAAGACAATCGGACGTCGTACTCTCTTCAAACATTCAAAATGTATATTT
>JADQWA010000074.1:0-72500 GCA_018344505.1 Nebria ingens riversi | reverse complement strand
TTAAGATTACTTAACTTTTACTATTATTTTCATATAATTTAAAAGTACTGTGTGGTTTTTCACATAAGAAGGCTTGTGTATTTATCATATATTTTACAGTACATAGTTTCATTACATTATGTTTATTAAATTACTTTATATAGTTGGGCCATCTGTTAGCTTCTTTTTGAAGTGCATGTTATTTCGATAGTTTGCAACACTATCGCGCTTGACATTGATAAATAGGCTTTGTCAAACCACCGCTGTAAGGAGTTATAGTGTTATAGAATCTCTATATGAGATATGGAATATAACCATAAGCAGATTACATGTGTACCTATTTCAGAACTAATAAAACGGATAGGTTCATCAAGTGTCCATAGCTGTCAATTATCTGATCAAGGATTGCATTTTGATCTTTGATGGACCGTTAGACAGTTGACGGTTCGTTAGTGTTTGATGAACTTTTCTGCAATTGCCCATCATTAATCCAGACAATAGATACAAATGCATATAATAACTAAAATCAACTTCGATTATTATTTTATAATTCTTGTGGCTAGTCATAAAGTGACCACTAATGAGAAATATAAGGCATGTGTTTGTGTGCGAAGAGTATGATAGTTTCTTGTAATTACTGCTTAAAATACTTCATTTAATATTAATTAGAATAAATATATTGAGATTTAGGTATAAATAAGTATATTGATTGGGCCATCTGTTGGTTTCGTTTTGAAGTGCGTGTTATTTTGACAGTTTGCAACACTGACGCGATTGAATAAATTCACACAGAGCGAGAGAGTAATGGATTATTGTCCAAAACGGTCGTATTAGTTTACATTTTTAATACAGATCATAAACGAAATGATATAAAATGTAATACACATTATTATCATGATAGGTTATAGTAAAATTTGATGAAGCGTATTTTATTTTTTTATCTATAATAATGTGTATAACAAGAAAGATCACAATTTAATGATTTTTCTGATAATTTATTATAATTTATTTAGTTCTGTGAATTAATGCTTCAATATATGTTACAAGCAAAACTATACGCTTTCACCATGTTTCGCCGAAGTCGTCTCTTGATTAGTTACAAGCCTATAAAGATCTCAATTTGCTTAAATTGGTAGACACGAAAAGGTAATATAAAGTCTCAAAAAAACACAAAAAGCTAATCTAAGAAAACTGTTGGATTGTGAACATCAATTTGTGATTTTTCTAAATTTAGATGAAAAAATACTAATTTCTCGCTTTATGGACTATTGCGTGACAAATACGACAATTTTTGTAACAATAATTAAAGTAAAAAACGTAGACTTGAAACAAAAAAATATTAGCAGACATAGAAATAAAAAGTTTATACTCGCATGTCAAAATGACCTCAAAATATAATATACAATACATACGCGTTGGCGATTGTTTAAGAAATATTAAAAGTAAAATAAAGCAAAACAATTTAAGCAAAGAACATTTTATAGTTTTGGAATGATTTTGAGAATTTGCTCAACTATATTTGTACAGATTACTTGTGCTTCTCAAACCCATACAAAAACTTCACACCTATATTCACGGTCAGACAGACATATATATACATATAACTATATATATATATATATATATATATATATATATATATATATATATATATATATATATATATATATATATATATATATATATATATATATATATATATATATATATATATATATATAATATATATATATATATATATATATATAAATATATATATATATATATATATATATATATATATATATATATATATATATATAGACATATTTATATATATATATATATATATATATATATATATATATATATATATATATATATATACATATTTATATATATATATATATATATATATATATATATATATATATATATATATTTATATATATATATATATATATATATAAATATATATTATATATATATATATATATATATATATATATATATATATATATATATACATATATATATATATATATATATATATATATACATACATACATACATACATACATACCTATTCCCATCATATGGGGTGGCAGAAAAGCCTTTGCATTCATTCCCATGTTGACAATCTTTCGCAATTCAATTCTATCCTTACAAACTTCTTTCGCTTCATTTAGATTCTTCATACATGCTCTTCTATTTCGCTTGCTCACAACTTTTTTTTCGCGCAACTCATTCTCAATCGTATTCATCCACTTATTCCGAAGACGACCCCGCATTCTCACACCATTCATTTCGCCCACGTAAACCTTTTTTTTGTTAATCTTTCATTCGACATTCTTTCAACATGACCATACCACCTCATTTGACTCTCACCTATTCTATTCTGCGTACGACATTTTTTACAATATCGCACTGCTCATACAGCCACGTATTTCTTTTTCTGTCTCTCTTTGATACACCACAAATACTTCTTAAATCAGTTACATATTTTATAATTATTACTTTTTATATAAATTTCATCACTTGTTGACTACAGGCGACTGAGAAAACAATCTATTATGGGTAATATCAGTGATTCTACAGTTAAACCATCAAAGTTAAATAAAATATCATCGTCTGTTACAATATTTAGTAACTTAATCATGGCCTCCATTATTAGACTTTAATAGTTTCTGGTTTATGTACATGACGCAGGCTACATAAACCTATTGTTTATTTACGAAATGTTAAAATACAATTTAAAAAGAAACTGCATGGTCATTTGAAACATGCAATAAATTTTTTTTTCTTTGTAATATCACTAGAAGCAGTATACATAGCATGCAGAATAAAGATGGAAATAGTACGAGTTTGTTGTGGATTGTTTTTTTTTTTTAATTATTTGTTTTTTTGGGGGACCAATGGATAATTTTTGCATTTAAAATGCAATATCATAGTGTTCTGAAAAGTACATTCTGAGCTATAAATCACTCCCGTACTTCACGCACTCCCGAAAGACTTCTCTTGAACGTTGCCGTATTGATGATTTAAAAACATCTTTAAACATCATCCGGACGTTGTTTTTTTTTGTTCATGGTATTAAATTTAAACCACATGCATTAACAAGTCATTTAACACATCTAGCGAAGTCTTCTTACTGACAATTTTGAGATATCTGTAAATAGCACCCAGAAGACATCTTCTGGTCGTAAATAAAATATGTTATTATGCGTTGCCGTAAAAAACTTCTGTACAGGTCTATTCGTTTGTCCTATATTATAGGTCTGCTATAATATAAAGAATCAGTATATACATTTGAAGTTAGCAAATATTCTTTACCATAGTTTATTCTTACCACGATCGGTAAAAGTATCGGTAACCTAAAAAGAGTTACTGTAGTTCTGTTTTCTAACACATTATTGTTAACATAGTTTTGGTTTTATAATAGAAATATTTCACATTCGAAAAATGCCTGGTTGTGAGTAACACACGCATACGAAACACATTGCATTGATTTGTCAGAATAGTTTTAGCGAAATCCAGATCATGTATTATGACCCTACAAACATCCGGTGAAATCACGAGTTAGAGTGTTTCTTCTGCGTTTATGAGAGCAAATAAAATATCATATTACATATATGAATACCATAAAAAATATTTGTATTTATATATCTTTGATTAAAAGTAATATTGTGTTAGTAGGACTTTATTATCAAGACACAAATATTTGAATAACGAGTACAAATTCTTTGTTTCTAGAACATTTTCGATCAAAATTTATTGTTCTTTATAGATATTGATGTTTTAAATATTTGCTTAGTTATTTATAAAAAAAAACAGATAAAGTTATTGGGAAGATTCCATGATGTGTTTGAACAGTTTAACATTGACACAGACAATTGAAAACAGTTTTATTTCTTATAAAAATATTTGTAATAATAACATTAACTCACTTTATCGTCATGTTAAATGTTCTATTAATGGAACATTGGATTACACATGGTGATGTTAAGGTCGCATACAAAGTAGCTAAGCGAATAAATCTTAAAAAATAGAACTATTTTCTCAGCTAAATGAGTGGTTAAATGCTCGATGGAGATATTTTATACCCAATGACGTGTGCTACCACTGGTAACTTACCAGTAACATATCACATTATTGCAGCTTAAAATATGAACTACTTTTCGTTTATAGTTGAATTCGATTTATACAAATTCTGGTAACATATTTATTGGTAAAAATATCTTTACTTCTATATTAAATTACAAAGAATTGTAGATTGGTTCGATAGAATGATGCGCTTAAATAATGTGTTAGCAAATATTATTTGGTAAGTTTACTCTATCGTCTTTATGACATACTATGTCTATTCAATACTTGTAACATTAATATCGTTAAAATAAATGCTTATTACAATTTGACGTCGTACTTAATTCTCTGGTAGTTAACCTATCTATAAATTCTCAAAGTTGATTACATTAGTATAAAAATACAGTTGGTAGTATTATAAATTTCAAAATGTTGGTCTTATTAACATAACTTACATAACTTACAAGAAAGAGATAAATATGTATAAAAATAAACAAAACAATTGAAATATTTCATTGTATAGTTTTATATATAATATTATAAAGGTCCGGAAACTTAAGAAAATTCGCCGATAATGACGGTTTTAATGATTTTTAATTTTATAATAATGAAAATCAATAATAATAAAACCAAACGTGAAATTTTGTTTCGTGCAGAGTGGAAAGTCAGAAGTATAATTTTAATTATAATAAAATAAGAAACAAAACGGTTAATATTAAAAATAATCAACCAACGAAAAAATGTTTTTAGGCTTATTTATATTATTAAATTATTAACATTTGACAATTGAGAAAAATGTATCGGATGCCGCTGGGATTCGAACCCAGAACCTTCAAATCAACGGCATTTGAAGGTTCTGGGTTCGAATCCCAGCGTCACCCGATACATTTTTCTCAATTGTCGAATGTTGATAATTTAATAATAATATTCGTAATATAGCGACGTATACGTTAATGTTGTAATCATTTATTTATATTACTTATTTAACACGACTTTGCGAAATAAGATATTTTGATATTTCGCCAAAATATACAATTTTTTTAAATTAATGATACAATTCTGAGTTTATTTATAATTTTATAAGAAGATTCTGTAAATGTTTAAAAGGATTGCATTGACTGATTCAATCTTTGCATATAAATTACGAATTTTGTTCGATATATGTATATAGTAAACAGAATATAAGTGCAGTAGGAAAGTATATGAATCTTGGACTGAATGTAGGTAAATCGAAAGTTATGGTGTTTGAAAAGAATGAATGCAGAACAGTGTGTAATATTGTGGTAAATGGACATCGACTAGAGCAAGTGAAACAGTTTGTTTATTTAGGTTGTTTATTCTCTAGCGATGGAAAGTATGATTGCGAGATTGAGAGAAGATTGTCTGCTGGTTGTAAGATTTTAGGAGCTTTAGGAATGTTTGCAAGACATTTTAACATTTTTAAGGGTACAAGGTTATACGTGTACAATGTTGTAGTTGTGCCATCGTTGATGTATGGAAGTGAATGTTGAGTTTGGAAAACCTAGCATATATTGCGCATGACTGTTGTGGAAATGAAATTTTTAAGAGGTATTTGTAGTGTACCTAAGAGAGACAGAAAGAGGAATACGTGGGTGTACGAGCAGTGCGATATTGTCAAAAATGTCGTACGTAGAATAGGTGATAGTCAAATGAGGTGGTATGGCCATGTTGAACGAATGTCGAATGAAAGATTAACAAAAAATATTTTCGTGGGCGAGATGAATGGTGTGAGGATGCTAGGTCGTCCTCGGAATAAGTGGATGAATGTGATTGAGAATTAGTTGCGCGAAAGGAAAGTTGTAAGCAAGGGAAATAGAAGAGCTTGTATGAAGAATCTAATGATTCTGAATGAAGCGAAAGAAGTTTGTAAGGATAGAATCGAATGGCGAAAGATGTGAATGAATGTAAAGTGTTTTCTGCCACCCCATATGATGGGAATAGGCATGATGTTATGTATGTATGTCGATATTCGGTTTGTGGTTTCGTTAAATTAATAGACCATTTAAAAATGTTACAGATTATCTTTGCAGAATTGCACCGAAATACATCATAAATTCACAAATAATAGGTTTTGTTTGATTGTTATTTCGACAGTTTACGTAAGCAACCGAGGCATTCATTTCCCCATTCTATCACAACAATCTAGCATGCAAATACAACAGATATAATGTTATTTGGTTGTAGTCATTCTTATTATAATTTATTTCTGAATATAGGACAGGTAATAAGCAGATTTTTTTTACGATATCAATCTTATATCAAAAATTCAACGTAATACCAACTCCTGTTTTTTTTTTACCGTCGTCAGATCGTACATGATTGAGAATTTACAATTATAATATTGCAATTAAAATCAGAAAACTAAGAAATGCATGTATAAGCGAAATCCCAAGGAGTGGAAAATTACAAGAAGCACAATCCAATGTTCATCAGTCGTCATGGCTATGATGTCACATTGAACCACTCATCAAAAGTAAAATTCTGCTTTCCGGATTTTTATCTTCAGCTATAAATCCGGTTTAAGAGTTTAAAAATAAATTGTTCTGCTAACTACCTATGGTTATACAATATTCCCTTAATATTCAGCATTAGTAATACGTTTCTCGAGAATTCTGACTCACTGTTGTAGTAGTTCATTCAATATCGTTAGAATGGATGTTAAAAAATAATATATATATTTTTTATTACAAAAATAGCATTACTCATCATCGTTTGACTGAATTAAAATCAATCCGTACCTGGTAAGAGCATACACAGACATACTAACACACACACACACACACAGAGGTAGAGAGACTTTAACACACATATATACTAACACAAACATATTTGGAACACTCGACAAGAGTCAATGCCATTTCATATAATATGTGATCTGTGCACGAGTCGATTTTTCACACCACAGTGTGAAAAAAAAATAATTGCCCGTGCGACCTTGAATTTAATAAATGAACCTCGAAACGATAAACAACTCTTTTGGTTTCTCTGTGTGTGTGTGTGTTTATTAGTATGCGTGTACGAGCTATTTCCAAATTCCCCTAGTGCCGAAAACAGCTACTAAGATATTATTGCTGTTTTAACTATACATACATAGTTCAAACTTTTGCACAAGGAATATCGCGTGTTCAAGTTGACAGTAATGATGTAAGAAACTAATACCCGTTTGTAACGCTATCGTTTCAAATCTACAATATATTTTTAAGCCTAACTTATAGGTCCATATATTTGACATTTATTTCAATGAGAGGTTAAGGTTGTAAGAAAGTCACTATTTTATTTCAATATTTTTAATTATAATTTTCGGAATCGAAAATCAGACCCAATAATAATTTTAATTTATAAAAATTGCGCTTTTTTTACAATTATTAGAAATATAGAATGACATTTATTAAATTTTCATACCAAAACTTTTAATAATAATTTTGATTAATGTGCTTTTGAGTTTGAAAATTAAATTAGAATTTTTTGAATGTAAAAATGCTTTAATGATTTTCTAAACTAATCAAATATGATTTATAATTTTGAATTTAGAGCTAGTAGAGGATTACATGTGTGCTAGTTTTCACTGTATAACAAAAAGGAAGAGTAAAAAAATTACTACATGAATAATAAATGCGTTTGTTAATTATGACCCCCAATAATAGCTTTTGATTTCAAAAATGTTACATAATATCCGGAAAAATGGAATATTTTTTTTCAAATTTTTCTACCACAATTAAATATGTCATGAAATAAAAATCATTTTTATTAACGTATATTTTAAACATATTTCATTTATACACAGTTTGCCGTTCCCTAATATTTATTATTTACTTGAGCAGTTTTTTAGAAAGTGATGGCTGAAAAAATATTTGTAACCTTTTTTATTCCCCAATTTTCTTTTTTACGCGTCCTTAAATCATTTTTCATTTAGCAGAGCTGTTTTTAAGATAATTCTGACGAAAGACTATTTTCTAGAATTCATATTGTGAAATAGTTATTTTTGCATAAACTAAATTGATTTGAAAAAATTATGTTTTACATCTGCAGCACTTAGAGTATTTTAAGCTTAACATTATATAAACATAAATAACTAAAGTTTCTTAGTTTTGTGTTCTGGTGTGATAGACAAAGTATCAATAAATAATCCTAAAATTCCCTACACTAAAAAAAAAAGTAAATTCGCGGCACGATTGTGTTTGCAGTTTGTATGATAGATATCAATAACTGATAAATGTTTGCTGTATGTTTGAAAATCGCCTAAGGTTGAGTGACAGATAAGAGTAAATCAATCATCTGATAAATTTAGGTTATTGCTGGCAAGGTTATGATGTTTAAAACTAATCAAGTCTAATGCGTGTGTGTGTGTGTGTGTGTGTGTGTATGTGAGCGAAAGAGCGATAGATTCATGAGTATTAAGGACATTGACATTGGAACATACGCAACGTATACATGTCTAATTTTCTATTATAGTTTTGCATATACCTATATACATATATAAATTCATATAAAATAGAAATTCTATTCTGAACATTTGTTGACGAACGTTTTCAAATCAGATCAGTATTTTTTTTTAAATAAAATATATTAGTGATCTAAGAGTCAAGTTTGATTTTTTTTTTTATAAGACCATCTATTCGTAAATCTGTTCCTTATATAAGTCTGTAAGTACTATAGTTTTAAGCATAAATGATGCAATACTGTAAAATTATCGATAAATATGAATTTTATCGCTACAGATTTACAGCTAATTTAGTCAAAACCTAAATGTTTGTAACTGCCAGCTGGACGAATCCCATTCTATTATCGATTTATGTAAATTTTATATTGTTATAAGAATAATTTTAATGTTAATGATTTTAAATAATATTTCCATTTAATTTTATACATATAGTACCTATATCTAATCATATCTCAACTCGGCAAGTTCAAAAGAATCCATTTAAATTTCTTCGTAATAATTGAATGTTGTTTCGGCTTGTTAATTATAATTTGTAACGTAATTATAAAAAAATATCAAACTGCCTTTTCGTCTTCTTTTTCTTCTTCTTCTTCTTGTTGTTCTTCTTCTTCTTCTAAGAGTACTAATACACACTGACTATTAGTTATATTCTCAGGAGCGTAACAAGGCTGCTTCGGCTGCAGTAACATATGCATAAAAGAGCGTAAAAAAAATGTTTCAATTTGAACAACTTTCAGTATGTATTTTAGATCGAAGGGGCGCCTATTAAGTAATTCAAAATCATTGTGTCACCATGCTGTATAGATTTAGAATTAGTGCAAAATCTGCCAGACATGACATTTATAACTAATATACAGTTTCACTTTGACAATGTATAAGATTTCTAAAATTGCCAATGGATTTTTCTACATGTGCTAGATTTGATCAGAATCACATTAGCTCGAGTAATATTTATAGTTAAGTTAATATAAAAACCTTATAGTTGTAAAATTATAGTTTTTCTAAAGTTAATTAATATCTAAGTTCAAGGACACGTATACAGTTCGTGTATATAAATGCGAAGAAGCACGATAGTCCATACATTACTTATAAAAATAACCGAATTTCAAATTGAGTTGTTTCCCGAGTAAATTAATTGCTTCGTATAGCATTAGGTTCATTGTCGCATAAAAAATCAAAAATTCTTCAATATACCACGAATTTATTAAGAAATCAATTACAAATTGAAAGAAACATCGATCCATGTCAACAAGAAAGATTTATTTCTTCACAATGTAATGTTTTTCGTAGTAATATGAAATAACTGTTCACATTAATTTGCAGAAATTATCAGTTATTTGGATCAAGACGTGCTCTGGTCCTTTACAGAATCATATAAAAATCTATCCGAAAAACATTTTACAATAAAAAATACTTTGTGGTACAAAAACAGTTTTTTTGCTGTTGTAAAATACAACTTTTACTAAATATAATTTATGTGTCTAATAATGAAATTGTTAAAACTTTCAACAAGTTTGACAATTAACACTCACACAAATTCAATCTTTATTGGCCATCTTTATTTTAGGCGGTCATTTTTGTAGTTTGTTGCTCTTCTTTATGCTTTTGTTCGAAAAAAAACACACTATTAGTTTTGCATCAAAAAGGTAACTTTGCACTAGATCTCGAAATAGTCAGTAGGACTCAACTGGTCAGTTTTAAAAATAAATTCATTTCATAGCAAAACCACTTACACAACCGTTGGCGCTGTTATAAGGTATAATTTATCAGTATATTTGGTTATAGGTATATAGACCACAAAAAGTAACATCATTGTATGGAGACTTGACTTGCTGCACTCATCATTGATTTGTTGAAACTAAACTGAATATACAAATGTCATTGTCGAATGTCGAGGCTATTGTAGTCTATGAAAATATTGACATTTGCTTTTACTAACGACAGTTGGATTTTCAATGAATTACTTTTTATAAAAAAATATTTAAAAAAGTTGTGAGTTCTGTATATAATAGCAAAAATCAATATTAATAACAACGCCAGTCTGCGAAATTTCCATTCGTACAAACGGAAATCCAGAAGTGCTTTATATATCATAACAATCTATAATCATTATAAAATAAATCGTCCGACAGTAAGGCATTGGTATATAACAAATATTTACTAGAAGAAACTTGCATTTTTAATCTATACAAGTAAAACAGCGGCCATGTGTTGGCCCTAAATTTTCTTTTACGTAGTCGGTATATTTAGATTTGATAGTATATAAATAAAAATATAAAATGTTTAAATTTCAAGAAAATATTTTCATTCATTGTCCAATAAAATTGTAAAGTTAGTTTATTGTCAGATATCCAAAGAAGGCATATGTATTTTCGATTTTAAATGTTGGATTTTATAGTAGTATTAAAAATTATTATGGCTGGACATTTTTTAGTTTTCAAATTAACTTTAAACCAGAGAAAATATTTATATATAATATTTTAAATTATTTACTAACCTTTGTAACGGTTTTTCACTACACTTATTTGTGACACTGATAATAAATATTAAATGTCAAAATATTTGAATATTTAAAACAGTTGACACGCATAGTAGATACGATTTATTATATATAATTTTCCATACCTATGTAACTATGGCAATATAAATAGGATAATAGCAATTTTCTCGTAACTGGTGCACTTTTAGAAGAGATGTTTCAAACAAAAGTTGTGCAGAATACTAATATCTTTCAATGTTATTCTAACTATTTTTACTGCAAGTATAGCCGTTTCAGAGATATTGCAGAAATTGCAAAAAAAAGTCTTAAGTAAACATGTACTTCCGGTTTGAATATGCTTTTCAAAAATAGGAAGTTTTTGCCCCAGGCATATACAAATCTTAAGTTTAAAGTTTCATAATTTTATCTTCAACGGTGTAGGCTGTAGAGCGCATAGATACACACACACACACACACACACACACACAGACGTCATTCCAAAAATAGTTAGACTCGATTCAGAGAAGGTCAAAAGGTGTATTTCCGTTAAAATCTCGAGATTTTTTTTTCCTTGATTACAATACTTACTACTATTACTTCGTAAAAGAAAGTAACAAGATCACTATATGAAATTAAATTCATCAAATGTTGTTTTTGTTGCTATAGTTATGCAATTTTGACAACTTACGCAACGAAATCACATATTTATATAAGGCAATCATTCATTCTTTAATAGCTTTCGATAAAGATTGATATTCTTTATAGTTTGTTTCAAATTTGCGTAAATACTACTTTTTTTTAGTAAAATATAATTATTTTCAAAGTAAATCAGAATGATCTGAGATAATATTCAAAAACGCTTATTAAATCAATATAGCTCGTAAAAACTGACAATACTATATTAATGCTTGATTGTTATTTGTTACTAATGGTTATATGCATAAACAAAATAAACTTATACGAAAGTATGCAATACTAAATTTCTTATTTTTCAATTCATGTACAAGTACATAAGTTTATCTTTTGTTATCAAGTTCAGTACTGGTTTAAAATAAATCGCTTGACTATAAATAAGGTAGTAAGTGTTTGCCATGACATATACTAAAGCACAAGTCGAAATTGCACTTTTATGGTAAAATACTCAGCTCCACATTGTACTTAAATGAATACGATGCCGTTCTTTGTTGATTTTTAAACTAAATAGAATCTGCCTTGTTTTGTAGAGGTTGGTAATATATTCAGTACAAAATGAAATAGTGTTTGAATTTTAATTAACTGCACACTGCAGTTTTCAAAATGTACAACATATTATTGCGTAAGTTATCCATTCTGTAACTACTTAAAAATTTCTCCAGAGGCCCGCACTGGACTTTCTTATACGAACTTTTCAAAAATAAAAGGTTTACTTGCAACACAACACACACACAGACACACTTATACACACTTCGATTCAGGGAAGGTCAAAAAGTGCATTTCCGTTAAAATCACGAGTTCGAAATTTTGCATGATTACAATGTACCAGGAGCTAAGATATCCAAAAAGTAACTTGTCAATATCTGGTTCAAGTGAAATATCAGCTTAGGGGAATTTGTATTTCTCTAGTAGTATTCCCATCAGAACAATCTTTAAGTGTGGGTAAGTATAATTAACATCGTTTTACCATACTTACGCATACTACTCACTATCAAGTGTATCCTAAACATATAGTGCTATGGGTAATGTATACATTTTGACAGTTGTTCTGGTCATTTAGTTTGACAGGGATGTTATGGATATGTATCTATTACCATAGCAACAATGCTCTTTAGTAGGAGTAAATATAATATAAAGTGGCTTGTCCGTATTACGAGCCAATGACTTTAAAGCTATCATATGTTTTGTTATTGACGACTCTAACATGAAAAGTCTGAGCATATATGATTGAGTGTAAACATTTAATTGTTTCATTGGTTCAATATGCTATAAATTGTTTATCTATGAAATTGTTGACGATATAATAAATGTTGTTAACACGTCCACACATTTCACATATGCTAATAGTTCCATTAACCCAATTCACACCAATACATGCATACATCAAAGAATCCATTTCACACGATCCATATTTTATTAATATTTAAATTTATTTGTTATAAATACACAGTTAATTCCGGTTTCTTCTAATTAGAGCGTAAATATTTTTCTTTTCTATCAATTAAATTTATAAATTAAAAAACACGCTTTTTCGCCAAATCAAAGATAACGGGGGATCGCTATATGATGGAAATGTTTTACATAAAAGGATAACATAGAATATCATTTAATATGTAATAGTTACTCGATTCGTGGTGTAATAATAATATATTTTGACATACAACTACATTTTGTTAACGTGAAACGCATAACCAGAAATTATTTTTTAGTCCCAAGAACGTAAATAAATCCACTTAAAAAATATTTATTTATTATTATTATTATTTCTTTGAAATTGAATTAATAATAACATTTGTACGTAAGAGGCTTTACTAGCTAGAATACTCACACTTCTACTTTGATATTTACTAATTACACTAAACTAATTACTTTTTTTTTGTTGCAGGTACGTTTGAAAAAAATTGGTAATGAAAGCTATTCATGCCCTCAAATTAATAAGGTAGAATATCTATTTGAACAAAATTATCCTCATTAAAAGTTTTGGGTTTTCTATAGAAATTTAATTTAATAGCAATTATAAATATAAAATTAGCAAGTAGCAACGAGCAAACTAATCTGTTTGCCTCCCCATTTCATAGACTTTAGATATAACCCTTGACTTGATTTGTTTACAAAACTGTTTACTTTCTAGACTATTTACCACTTGTGAGTTGAAGATGCTACTATGTTAGCGAAACTACACTCTACACAATTGGAGTAGGAAATTTTATTTGACTTTAAGGTGAACCATCAGGCTCGTTTAGAAAAACATCGTGCCTTGCAAATGAAAATTTAAAAAATACCATTCGATGTGTATTTGCATAAAAATGCCTGGTAAAAATTTCATTTAATTTGAGCTTGTATTAATGGAGAAAAAAAACTATGAAAAATTGCCTATTTTGGTAGTTTTAATTTAAAAAAAAAATGTCATTCGATGTGTATTTGCATTAAAAATGCATGATACAAATTTCATTTATTTCTAATTAGTATTATTGGAGATAAAAAATAAAATCCCCCAAAATAGGCACTTTTTCATAGTTTTTATTTTATTTCTCCATTAATACAAGTTCAAATTAAATGAAACTTGTACTAAGCATTTTTTATGCAAATACACATCGAATAGTATTTTTTTTAGTTTTCATTTGCAAGGCACGATGTTTTAGCGAACTTGATGGTTCACCTTAAATGTAAACTTATATACACACATACATAACTTCATGCCTATTTCCATCAAATAAAGTTAGAGAAAACTCTTTACATTGTAAATATTTTTTCCCCGATTTTGACTACTCATTTAGCCTCCACGAAAACATGTATGAACTGAAGTAGTAAACTGAATTTTAAAAGTCAGTTTCACACAGAAAAAAAAATTCTAATAATAATATTTAATATTTAAACGTCTTTAACATATTCCTTTACGATATAGGATGGACCATCTGTTGGCTTCTTTTTGAAATGCGTGTTATTTCGACAATTTGCAACAATGACGCGATTGACATTGATAGATATCATAAACTGATAATCTAAGCATGTAGACAAAAATTGTATCTTGTTATTATTATATATCATGCTAAACAACGTGTATAGATCAAGAAAGTGTTTGAAACTTTATTAATAGATATTTTTAAAACCACGTTTTAAGAACATATAATATATATATATATGCGTTAATAGTTGTCCATTTTTTGTATTTTTTATTTAAAACGAAATTGAATGTATACGCATACATAAAATATGTTTAAGATGAGCTTCTTTAAGTCATACAATTACCCAAACAAAGATGACGTCAGATGACATAGACTAATGCACTTTTTGTATAAATGATTTTTCGTGGTTCTTTTTCGCGTTGCATTTTTAAGGGTCTAACCATTTTTGGTCACTACCTGAACTAATAACACACTTGCGGGTTACAACACCATAAACACTACTGCATGCGGTAGCCACCACATAGAAACTAATTTTGATCATAATTTATATCTATAGATACACTATTTATTTTCCTAATATACCAAAGAGCCAATGACATTTTCAGTAAGCTCATATTGAACGTGATTCGTCCAAGTTTAACGTCATCAAACCTATAATAATAGAAATATATACTTAGGGGTGGATCTACACATATACAGATAAATAAAGAAACCATCTTGTCATCATGTTTTTGTGACTGAAGTTTTATGCAAAATCGTTGAATTGCTGTGGCACTGAAAATGTCAGCATCCGCTTCCGTGGATACTTATTGCTGTTACAATTTATTTCATGTCAAACTAAGCTTCAACTTTAAGCGCTGGGGCGGTATTATTAATGCTTGAAACTACGGCTACAGTATTATAGTTTTCAAATAAATATAAACTTGTAATGGAACGATAAATATATCATTGCATATGATACCTGCACAAAGAGAAAAGAAAGCTCGTAGTGTCAGCAATCTTGTCCGTCGTTCTGCTTGAACTACAGTGGAAAGCTACTAATACGAAAATGCATAACACGAACAATCGGTTAACACGTAATAATACGTTTATCCATGCAACCAATAAGTTCTGCGTTTGGGATGTTTCTCATTTGCTGTTAAGATTTCGTTTAGGACATGCTGTAATCGGAAGTCTCTGTCAGGAATATTGCTCAGTCAAGCAAAGTAATGGGGCGAAATTGGTTTTATTCATATTTTCAACTCAGCTAGTTGACCAAAGCAGAATTCAACATAACGTTACTCACTATTCCGCATAAATTGACTGATCAAACAGTAAGCGGAGTAAAGAGAGTGATTATGCGATTTATGAACATTCATTTATTATGTCCACTAATTAAATCATATGGTTGATATTTACTATGTTACTATAAAACATCTGCAGTGTATTGCACTGGACTTTCTTATACGTAGTAGGTATATTTTGTTTAGCTAGTAAATAAATTATATTATTTAAATTTCAAGAAAACGCGCACACACACACATACAGAGTCGTTATTCCAATAATAATCAGACTCGATTCAGGGAAGGTCAAAAGGTGTATTTCCGTTAAAATTTCGAGTTTTTTTTTCGTGAATACAATACTTACTTATTACTTCGTAAAAGAAAGTAAAAATGTGTTATTCAAGACGATAATAATACGTATTGTCATGTTTATTCCCATTAAAGGTGGCGGCAGAAAATCCTTTACACCCATTTCGAACTTAATAATCTTTCGTCATTCTTTTATTATTCTTTATTATGCTTCATTCGCTTTCTCAAGTTCTTCATACACGCTCTTCTATTCCGTTTCCTCATAACTTTTTTTTTCGCACAACACATCAACAATATAATAATTCTTTAAATAAATTAGTAACAAGAATAAAATATTGATTTTTCTGAAGGGAAACGATTGACCGAGGTTGGTGTGATTATAGATCGTTTAGATTTTAATTTCAAACACCAGAAACGATGTTTAATTATAGCCTTCGTTTGTTTAAATATATAAACATAAAAATAATAAGAAATAAAGGTTTCGCCATCCTCTAAAGGACTATTGCTAGCTATAGTTTATAAAGAATACTTAATTTTTTGAAAACGAATGCCAATAACAATATAACAAAACCCTTGTTGAAACATTATCCCATACAAGTCAATGACATTACTCTACCAGCATTCTAATTCTTACACATCTCACGTCTTACTCAAAACCATTAGTTTCGGAAATAACGCGACTGCAAACAAAACGAATAAACTTGATTCACCTTTTGAGAAGAATTACTGACTAACCACAATATATCGACGAGTATATTTCTCGGAATATTTTGTTACACAAACAATATTCTTTATTATATATACAAACTTTCTTTAACAAAAAAACACCCTATAGGGAATAATGCTCTAAATACAGTCTCTATCTTACAATATATTTAATTTTTTTCTATCAGTTACTTTTACAAAAAATTGTGGAAATTAATACTCTTAAAAAAATATTTAACAACTTTTTACTGAGTATTTATGTACTTGTATTTATTATTTGAAATAAAAACATACTTAAAGTTGCATAAAAAAATCGTTATTTTCTTTTGTTTTACCGATATTATTAATTGCAATGTTTACTTGTAGTAAAGAAATATTTAAATTAAAATTACTTCCTTAATTATTATAAATCTATTAATTTTGAAAATTTTGTTATAATATCCGAAAAAATTAAATTTTTAATAATTTGTTTCGACAATTAAACACCTATATCGCAATTATTGTCATGAGATAGAATCAGATATAAAACTGAGAATTTATTATTAAAACCTCAAAACACGAATTTGTTTACAAGATTGTATCTTTTAAACAAATAGCATTTATAATTTTGCATTCATGACAATCTACAGATACAAATAGTATTAAATGTTTAATAATTTTTTATTTAGTCGAATTGATTTTAAGAAAAGTTTGACGAAAAAGATATATTTTATGAAGTTTTTCTGTACAATAGCTACTTTTTTAGGCAATCTTAAATATTTATTTAAAAGCTTTAAGTAAATATATGTTTTATTCTTTACGTATACAAGTAAATTTATTCAATTACGTTACCTTGTAGCAGCAAAAAAAATTAGTGACTGCATTTGCGTTGTTGAAGTTTCATGGTTATCTCAGGTAAAATATTGTCATTTCCTCTGCAACGTATTGTGGCTAATAAACTTGACTTTTTGACTGTGCTGCATTTCTTATTAGCTTGTGCGAAATTTTCCGCTACCTAATCAAGTAATTGTTGTTTTGTTATTTTATAAAATTAATCCTTTTTTTGCTTCTTATTATGAGTGCCATTATAACAATTTCCAGTTGAGTTTACGTTTCTTGTTAAGGTAATTAAATACTGCATTTCCACTTTCGTAATGACAGTCATAAATATTAGGTAACACTGTTAAAATTATTTTTGGTATTCGAACAGATAAAAGCATTTTTATTACAAATCTAGTTTACAGTCAATTTTATTGTTAGTTCAAAATACCAATTATAATCGATATTTTATTAGAAATGTTATTTGGGTGCAAGAGACGTCATATTTTTTACTCAATAATTAATTTTTGTAATATTTGTGTCCAATCCAATCTTTGTAGGTAGCTTTAGAAGCGTGGTGGATTTTGCATTTTGTCGATTTGGGAATTATTGAAATTCTTGTAATAATAATATAGGTTGGCCAACTGTTGGTTTCTTTTTGAAGTGCTTGATATTTCAACAGTTTGCAACACAGACGCGTTTGACATAGTTTGAAGTAATCTCCGTATGAAATTCTCGAAGTATTTTTGTATTTTTCTAGTTAGCCAGGCTACGCTAGGAGTGTAGTTTGTACTAAAGTACTCGGTTATGGTAGTCGAGTACAGAATACGAAAGATAAGCGATATTTATTTAGATTTATGTTGCCATCTCTTCGTAATATTATCAACTACGAGACTGTGCTTGCGCAGTACATTATTTCACTTTCACTACAGTAAAAATAGACCCAAAAAAAAACACAGGTAATGGCCGGGTCTTGAGCAACGCTACCTAACCGTTTGCTTGTAAAGAATGATTATAAAAAAAATAAAAAAACGCTCAACACTGATGCCAAGAAATACGCATGTCTTTCGCAATAAATGCGGGAGCATCATATAAATAATAGCGTGATACGTCTATTGTTTCCCTAAGTGACAGTGGGGGAGCTACTACTCACGGCGCAAAACAAAGACACATGGAATGACAATGATTGAGTAGAAGTGAGACGCGTAGATATTAGGTTGAATGAAACTCAGTATGAGTGCAATGCATGTAGCTATACTATTGTATGTATGTATGTATGTACAAGTGCATCCGTATGCACATCAACTAGGCACGTTTTGACAACGACGAGGACGGTACATACCCAGATGCATACAATCAGATAGTTGAAAGGATGGGCATAGTCTATTCACCCCTAGCTACCTCAACGCCAGCTACCAGCTTCGAATAAGAATGATCTTATACCCAGGAGAGGTGGGTTAGGTACTAAACATTTGTTTTGTATATCTTTTCAGTGTTCCATGAAGTTTGATATTCTAAGAAGATGGTATATGTTACAGTGTTATGCCAGGGGATCATACGAGTATGGAGTCTATAAGGGGATGACTCCAGCGAGATTGGAAACATATGGAGGAAATTTTATTGGAACGACCAGATTTATTAAACCAATATATATTTTGGACAATAATATTATGAATTTTTCTTTTACAAATTATTCATATGCACCGTCTGGGACTAAAACAATAGCAAATATGACAAAATGTTTCCTATTGCGTACCATATTTTACTGAAGTACTTAAGTATTCGGTTGTGTTTAAATAAAATTCGCAGAATTGAAAAATTCATCACATTTTTTTAAATCCTAATTCGCAGAATGTATATTGTTTATATTACTAGGATGTATGCGTATTTTGGTCGCTCGTTAAATTAAAATTAGTCGCATCTACAATTCTAAAGATACCCAAACGATTTTAACAAAATTTGATGCACATAATAAATATGAGTAGCACATGCAATTTGATTCCGAGATGTCTGATACGTTAGGAGGTGTTATGCACCAGAAAAGATTATATACTTCGTTTTTTGAATATTATTATTAATTACAATTTCAGTTTATTTATTGAATTTTATAAATAAAATTTATCTCAGAATAAAACAGCTGTGTTCATTGGTTCACCGTAATCTATTTTATCTAGAAATTAAAACAAGTTTCATACTAGACAAATTAGCTCTTTGGTTTACGACCGGATTTCAGGACACATAACTATTTTTTATTTCAATAAGAATTAATTCTTTTTTAGTCCAAAACTTCTTTAATATTCAAATATTTGTTTGCATTTGGTAACACTGGTTTCTGTTCCAAATGCAATTTAAGACTAATGATTAATGCCAGAAAAGAATTTATCCCGAGAATGACAAGATGAAAATTTGAATAAAACAAGTATCTTTTCAATAATTTCATGCGCCTACTATTGTTTGTTTCTTCAACGGATTGAATATCAGGGATGAGAGATAGAGGTCAACGAACTCACCTCGCTCAATCGATTTAGTAGTCTTTTTGTTTTTTTTATTCAACGTATATTTTATTACTACAAGACGCTGTAGTAGTAGGAAGATAGAAATTTCCGAAATGCGTTATTGGTTTCCTCTGAAGAGTTTGCGCTGCGTTATGCCAACGTTTTTCAAACTTTTTTATTTACTCTTAGAGGCCATTAAACGTTAATCGATTAGTTAGAACATTTTCCTTGTTTTTCTTTTTAAATCTAAAAACTGTTCATTGGTTTACTTGAGATATTCGTTCTAGTTTATCAAAAGCATTATTATTATTATTTCCCTTTTACAAAAAGCAAACTTCAACTTCTTTCAACAATGGCCTCCTTTTAGCTCGCATATAGCTGACAGCTATCGAAATTCATAAAATAATTAAGAAAATTATTATAATCTCGAATTTATGAAAAAATATATTATTTTTATACGAAAGCTTTTTAATGTAACCCGTTTTGGTCTCTTATTTTATCATGCTCATAAGGTTTGTCATTGCTTCCGACTGTCTGCTCTGCAAGCATAGAAATTTCGCAGATTGGTGTTATTATTGTTATGGTTTTAAATGAAAACTTTTCATTATCATAAGAACAAAATCGAAACCGCTGACTGCTTTTCGCTAGTTAATTATAAATTCATGCTTTTTTATTCAGGAAAGTTACTAAATATAAAAATTAAGTGAAGCTTAATTCAAATTATATTTTTACGTAATTTTTACATTCAAATCATGTTTTTGTAATTAGGGCATAAGAGAAGGATTCGTGAGGTTTATTTAGCGATTAAAACATATAAAATTATTAATAATTCTTATCTGATCTTGGTTAATGTCCTCGGCATTTACTTGTGAAAGAAGTGTTGACAAGAAAACCAAATAAAATGTTAATTTTTTCCACTGATGTAGTTTGAAAATGTTGGGCAGGACAAATGCATATCAAGAGTCAGCCAATACACCTATGTATCTCTTCTACATATGGATATGTATACCTATTTATATATATATATATATAGGAATTTTATTATAGAAATAAATGTAAACTGCTCAAGGAAACCAGCAAATAACAGAGTTGTGCTTTAGCGATGCACGAGTTGTATCTAATTAAAACAACATTAACTGTATCTCCAGCCTTCAATTTAAATGTCTGTGAATTGCATTCAAATTTGAATTTTAAATTAAGCTTACTAAACCAAACATTTACAAATAATAAGTATATTATTACTGACTGACTTTTCAAATTAGAACATGATGAATATTCAAATATTACGAAATAAGTAAATGTTAGCATTTATAACCGAATGAAAACCAGTTGTATGACTTCTGAAGATCTTTCAGATAAATTAACGTAAATCGAATCAAAATCACATTTCATATGGTAAAAATACATGGCTTAAATTAAGAACTATTACAATTATGCATATGCAATTTACGTTGTTTGTTAGTCACAAACTTTGTCCAATTATCCTGCATTGATTGCTCAGTTCGTAATCATTCTTTTTTTCTCATTACAAGTGGAAAGACACAAATCACGAATTGAAGAGAGCATAACTATAGTATACACCTAACAATAACGTTACATAGTTACACTATTTAAGCATTTAATCAAACTCGCAATCCTTAAATCAATTTACAATTTATCGTATGTAGATGATAGTAATAACTTTATTATAACCATTGAGTATATACCTACTACGTATAAGAATGTCCAGTGTAATACACTGCAGATATTTTCAAAATTAAATGTATAAAACCTTTTATGCAATTTTCATTATCAGAACTGAAATTTCTTATTTTAAAATTTTCAAGTAAAAACTTTTAAGCTTAAAACAATAGTTTTGGTTGACAGTGAGTCTTTATGGATGCATATGACCTTGAAACAAATGTTGCTCCGCAATCGCTCAATCTATGGGTTGTTCACTTGTTGTTTTATTTTTGAATATATGAGGAAATAACGACAGTTATACTTTGCACGTGATAGGTAAGGCCCAGGTGTGGCTGCGGGACTCATTGGCCACACCTGGGCCTTACCTCATCGCATAAGGAAAAGCACTGATCTATTTCTGCATTTTTATAGGTGAACCACTCTTTATGAATCGCTATGAAAGCCTACTTTACACTGAATAACCATCTGTTATGCAATGTATTGTCCGAAGTTTAATTTTGCTATAAAATGTCATATATTTTAATTATAAGCGTCAATTTTTTTATTATTATTATTTACATTATAAATCAGAAAATATCGTCACTTTATGCATTATGTCAGTTTTAATTTATTACTATAGTTACTATATTTGACAGTTTGATTTGGTTGCTATAATTTTAATCGTGCTTTCATTCAATCTCGCAATTAATCAATAAGACAATCAATTACAAAAGAAATTATAATATTTACTTAGTTGAGTAATCGACAACCATAATCGCGGTAAACATCTGTGATACCATTTGAATTTTAATATAATATCAAATAAAATAGTTGCAGAAGACGAGAGATTTGCAGAAGTTTAGTGTTAAATTACTTAAATAAGATTGATAGGTCCAAATGTTGAGATGAGTTTTAACTGAACAGATCAAATTTAGCTTACATATAACCAAATTGTTTCCGGTGTACTTTTAATTCCATCACACATCTCGAGTTGTGCATCTTTGTAGCAGAATCGGAAACAGTTGCCAGTTTGAGGATAAAGTTGAACAACCTAAAATCAGCTAGGTATAGGAAAGAAAAACAAGGTATGTAAAATATATATATTGTTGAATATCCTGGCAGTAGCACATTCTGTGCACTTGTATAAAACTAGAATATAAACAACATGACAAATCGTTATGGAATATTCCCATGTACTGGTGCGTTTTATTAGTCAAAGCCCATTAGAGAAACGAACATAATCAGTGCGGAAACTTCATGTGCAAACACTGCGCTCCGGTTACAGGATATGGTGTTGCCAACTGTGTTCCAGGGCTGATAACCCCATAATATCAAAGACACCAACCAAGTGCATATGTACGTGTGTTTGCACAAGCCACTATTTACTGTTGATGTTAGACTCATTATCGTACCGAGACGAGTGTATGTGGAAGCGTGGTATGCGTTTGTGTCTGTGATGCAGTTTTGATTATTTAGCACCTTGATGTTAGAACTTTTTTCTCAATACTACCTACCCTTGAACACAAACAAGTACCTACTAAAAATAAAACGTAGATATACTCGGTGCCTATCCATACTTATGACTCATGCTAAAGAAAATATCGTAATTAATATTCATAAAGTGAATTACGAAAACGCCGCTTATTTGGAACTAAATTTACCGTCCTCGGTCGCCATATTGTTTGTTTACTTGTTCTGCCTTGTGACATTTACATGTGGTATATTTTGTAGGTTATTATTTTTGTTTAGTTTAAACATTTAATTTTAGATACATTCTTCGATTTAGCTATTTTTTTTTAAATATAGTAATAATTTAGTGTTCTATTTTTTCCGTTTTTTTTGTATGTTTTGATGATCGCAATTTGCAACCGAAAAGACAACAATAAGCATGTGTTTTCTTAGATATTTTCGGAGAAAACTCCATGTTGTTAATTCATTTGAAGATTAAAACATCTGTAGTGTCTTGCACTGAACAAAATATATCTACTACGTATAAGAAAGTCCAGAGCAAGACATTGCAGAGGTTTTCTTTTGACAGTTTACGGAAATCAATTAATTTATAACGGAAATTAAGTTATTTGGTTCAAACATTTAATTCAAGTAAGCAATTAATTTGTGCCCCACATGAATAATCCGGCTCCAACATTTCCTATATTCTGTTTGTACCCTCTTCTTGCAATGCTGTTGACTCTTAGGTAATTAAATTGAAGCATAATTCCAATAACTGACGGTAATATAACAGCGCAAACAAATGAAAATAGAACAAGAGAGATACATGTTGACCTAACTTACTATGTAAAAAGACAACTTGTGCAAACTACATTGGAAACTCACAAGTTGCAATTATAATTATAATTTAAGACTAAAATTAGGAACCTTGTCCATTATACTTAACTGCAAGTATCAAAAATGCTAAATTACATGTACAATTTTCGATTATAATTACATAACTTCATGATATAAATGAATACAAATCAATAATGTGAATTTTAATAGCAAACATATTTATTTTGTACTATATATAAACCGATAGAGAATTAATTGTCAATCAACAAATAATTTTATTAATTTTCAATTATATGCCGATAATTTAACTATATATATATATATATATATATATATATATATATATATATATATATATATATATATAGATATATATATATATATATATATATATATATATATATATATATATATATATATATATATATATATAGATATATATATATATATATATATATATATATATATATAAATATATATATATATATATATATATATATATATATATATATATATATATATATATATATATATATATATATATATAATATATATATATATATATATATATATATATATATATATATAAATAAATAAAAAGAAACTAGTAAATATTATGCTGGTACTAATAATAATTATGAAGTTGAAATGTAATTACTAGAACGCCAAGTATCAATGTAGATATTAATTATGCATGTAGTAATATAGAATTTACAATATTACATGAATGGTAATATTTAAAATATATGTAAGTATACAGAATAAGCAATTATATAGCCATTTTAAATATTATAATAACAACAATTCGCACATATGTGTATTTGTCCTATTAAAAATGTATCAATGAACAACCACAACGATGGCAAAAGCAAAAAATATAATTTGATTAGCTTTTTCGTGCAGTGGACGAAAGTAGCTACCGACATTATCGGCACAAAAACTCGGGAACGAATTTTAAATTTTGGTAAATTTCACTGTAAGATCGCCGCAGACTTGCAAAAAATTCAAGTCATTTCCTCTACGCTTAAAAAGTCATCTAACTTGGACAGGACACGCCACAGCCACAGAACAAGGTTAGGGATATTTGGTTTCACGGTCAAAATTACTATATAGTTACGGGTTTGCTATTATAGTCTATTTTTGGTTAAAAGCTTAAGAGTGACTTAAATTACTAGATAGAAATTTCGTTATTCTCCTTTTATTTATTACGTGAATGCAGGATTCATGTGAATCTAGTAACTTCCCTGTTTAGTATCATGCACGCATGGAACGATAGTTGGTACCACTGACTGCAGAGAAGCTGTTGTCAGTCTGCAATAGCTCAAACATTTTTCTTGGCGCATGGCCAACATTTCTTCTGTACACCTTTGCAAACATATATAGAATGTTAATAATACTACATACTCACATACAGGTCGCAACGGAGATAGCATGACATTAAAACGCAAGCCAAATGAAAGAGATAGTGTTATTTTGACCGTATTTCGTTGCTTACGTTTATATATAATATAAAAATAATGCAACAAGTTTTGCTCTGTTGCCCAGTCTAACCGAGTCGAAGCGACTGCTTGTCTTAACAATGGTTCGAAGTTCCAATAAGTATTTTATTAGTTGAGAACCACACCTCCTTCATTAAATTACATTCTCCGAAAATAACAGATTAATATTTGCAAATATTAGCTATCATATATCAACAATCCAATCAAATATGTTCGAATTATACAAATAAATGCGATCTAAAGTATTTGTATACATTTTATGTAAAAATGTTATTTTTTATTTCGTCGATTTTTACGGTTCCGGAAATTGAAATAAATGTAAATAAAATGTACAGATGCAGTATTTTATTCTCTATAAAAAATCTAAACACACTTTAACTCTAACATAATTAAGGAAACTAATAATCGCAAATTAAGGTGAAGCATTAGGATCGTTTAGAAAAACATCGTGCTTTGCAAATGAAAATTTAGAAAATACCATTCGATGTGTATTTACATAAAAAATGCTTGGTAAAAATGTCATTTATTTTGATCTTGTATTAATGGAGAAAAAAAATAAAAACTATGAAAAAGTGCCTATTTTGGAAGTTTTCATTTAAAAAAAAAATGTTGTTCGATGTGTATTTGCATTGAAAATGCATGGTAAAAATTTAATTTATTTATAACTAGTATTATTGGAGATAAAAAATTAAAACCCCCAAAATAGGCACTTTTTCATAGTTTTTATTTTTTTCTCCATTAATACAAGATCAAAATAAATGAAATTTTTACCAGCCATTTATTATGCAAATACACATCGAATGGTATTTTTTAATTTTCATTTGCAAGGCACGATGTTTTAGCGAGCTTGATGGTTCACCTTAAAAATTAAAATTAAATCCCTATGCTACGTCGTCCTTGTCACCACCCTGTATATATGTACATATATGTAAATAAAATATAAATATGGTAACTTGGACAATACTAATATCCGGAATTTCCATTCATGTAAAGCGAAGTGCTTATTTGTACATATTGGCAACCTATAATCATGATTCGAAAATAAGGTATTTAGCAAATATTTAGAAGAAGTAACTTGTATTTTAATTTGTGTGAGTGGCAACCTGTAACTTGTGAAACAAAACGTTTGTGCATTTACAAACAAATTATCACAAAAAGAAACAACTGCATATGTAATGAAATTCACTAATTGTGATTTTAGTTTGGTTGCAATATAGTTGTTATTCTTGACAGCTTACACAAAGCATTCAACCAAAGACATACATACATCCTGACAAACTAACATTCACGCTTGCTATTACATGTAACTGTCATATTAAAGGTACGAGCCGTAATCGTAACCACGTATAAAAACGTTGAAATTCGTTGTTATTACTATTGAAATAATGTTAGATGGATTCTTAAAAGGAAATTAAATAACTTGTAACTGATTAAGATTACGGAATGCATTTCATTTATACCACTCTCTTAAAATTGTTTAGTAGTTAATTCAATTCAGTAAATGTAAAATCTAGAGCGCTATGAACAGCGAATGACGCGACGCGACGGTCACATATGGGAATTTTGTTATTTCGACTTTGTGGCATGCACCCGAAGTAGCAGCCGCCAGTGCAGTGTAGGAGTATAAATTCAATGTTACTTCTCTTCGTGTGATCACTGACCTGACACAAGTGTACTTGCATTTTACCTCTTCTGTCCATGCCCATACACATATACACACAAACATACATTTGTATTTTGCACGATGTATCACGTACAAATTGTACGTAATGCATGTGTGTAAACGTGTATGTATGTGTGTGTTTGTTGAATGTCACCGCTGCTTTTGTTTGCTGTTTTGTACGTTTTTCGCGGTGTTGCATTTTTTCATTTAAGTCTTGGGTATTTTGCAATTTGCCATAGATTGAGATTTATTTATGTTTTTTTGTGTATAAACTGTACATCAAAAACGGATAATTCAAAAATTATGAAACATTTATACAAATGCTGAATAGTTTTCTACAATAATCACCCAACCGGAAGTGGCACTGGAATTCGTTTTTAAATCTTTTGTATTTTAGTAAAATATTATTTAGTAAATGAAAGATATAACATTTTCTACAATTCTTGTTTGAAAATATTATTAAAACCACGTGTTTTTTTGTTTATTTATTTAGACATCAAAGCAAATAATGCACTATTTACAACCTATTATAATTTCTTTTGTTATGAAGAATATAGTTACGTAGGTCAAGGAAATGTGAAATAAATTATTTACAAATACCAAAAATATTTCAGGTGTCAATAATATACATGAATACAAAACTAAATTAACTTCGTGAAAACTTGATAAATATATAACCTCATGATGCTACTGTCTCATACTAGTTGTAATAGTAAATATAAAAAATAAAGTTTAGTGAAATTAAAAACAATTTTTATAATATAGAATTTCACCAAATAAAGGCTTACAAAATTAAAGTATATATATAGTTATATAAACAGTCGTTATAAGCAATTATAGACATTTGTTTCCCTGTTTATAAAATATTCTTCTATTCACGAGTTAAGCTAAGACGGAGTTCTGGCGTTAAAATTGAGAACTAACGCATGGAGACAGTTGTAAACAAAATACAGCTGTTTTCATTTACTGGTTATTTCTACATTAGTATATGAAAAGTGTATTATTTGTAATATTCTACATTTTCTGAGTTAATATTAAATACCAATAATGAAATTTTGTCCAAATAAATACCTGGTTATGCCATGAGTTGATTTAACAATAAAACCTTAATATTTAACAAATTTACGTGTTTTATGTAATGTGATTTGCAATTTTGTTAAATTTATATCTTGACATATTTAAAACAAACTTATACATTGACAGCTACATTCTATGATAAACGAAGGTCAGACCTATCAGGCCTTCTCTTCGTAGTACCAAAAAAAAAAACATGTGGCGTGGTTCTTAGCTTGAATCGCGAATACCTACTGTATACTTCCTATTGATCTATACATTAGGTCGTAAATGCTAGAATGTTACGCCATTTTCATTTGGACTAATTGTATTTGTAGAATCTGACCGCTATGTATCTATGTATGCAGCTAAGAGATTAACAAAAATAAATAAATGCTTCCTACAGACTACAAAGAAAAAAATTGTTTATTTATAATAATAAATTGTTTATACATTATATCTAAATATATTTTTTAAATATTATAACGATTTCTAATAGATGTTTGTTGTTAAAACATGTCTCATAGAATCTATAAGTTCCGGTAAAAGTTTCTTTTTTGTGGAATTCAACTTGGAGAAATGGTATACAGTTTCAATTCCAATGTAGTGCTTGGAGTAGTTCTCAAAGTTACTATAGAGCGCCAAACGATGCTTAAATGTGATAACAAAACATCATCTAATAATTTCTTTTGTTTGTTACAGGTAATATCCCTTTTCTCATTTATTGTGGGTGTCTTCTATTTATTTAAACAAGGTAACATATTTAAATGCCATTATAATAATAACTATATTTTGATATATAATTAATAAGTACTATTTGTCTACGTGTATTATTTTATCATGATATTTTTGATTTATGTTTGTCGAGTAAATAACATAATATATTGACCTCTTACTACTCATCCGATTTTTATCAACATGTGTATTCAGATAAAAAAAAATGTTTACATTTTTATTAGTTGTCACAGCTAAATATTAACATAGCTTATTTTTTATATAAAATTTCTCGAACTGTCTTAGTCGGAATTTAAGATGGAGGTTAGATGTCTGTGATGAAATTATGATTTTTGGAATGTGGTTTTCGAAAAAAAAATGAATAATACGATTTATGCAATGCCAGAACTGAAAAAATGTCCATTCTCTTATCAATTTATAAAATCTGTCATTTTTCACCATTTGAATTGTATAAAAACTGTCTGTACAAGTCATTTCAATACTAAGGACTTCTTTTATCTAAATTAGCTATTTTATGTGGATATATATATATATATATATATATATATATATATATATATATATATATATATATATATATATTAGCTCATCGTACGTAATACAGAAGAGTTTCATATTCGTACATTTATTCCGGGGACAACCCAGCATTCTCACTCTATTTAAAAATATTGCGTTGAATAGCACAGAGCATGTTTGGCCTTGCTTTTAATTGGTCATAGTGTGAGCCAAGTTTATACCCAATGAAAAGTCAGTTGTTTTTCGTGGTCGTCTCTGGCAATCTTATCTAATATACAATGTTTTCATTTCGATTTTTTGTTAGAGATATCTACTAGTTTTCTATTAATTTTACTTATAATTATAAACACTTATAATTTTCACGTTTGCTTGTGTAAATCGTATCCAGCTCTAAGGATGTACTGGTTATACTTAATCGGCCTTGGGGAAAGTTATATTCAAAATGAAATAAATTAATGTATCGCATAATTTTTGCTTTTTAAATTGTACAAGAAAATTGCTACTGAAATTCTTAAAATTATTCCTGCTGTGGAAATGATTTTTTTAAAAGGTATTTGTGATGTATCAAAAAGAGACAGAAAGAGAAATACGTGGGTGTATGAGCAGTGCGATATTGTAAAAAATGTCGTATGTAGAATAGGTGAGAGTTAAATGAGGTGGTATGGCCATGTTGAAAGATTGTCGAATGAAAGATTAACAAAAAAGATTTACGTGGGCGAAACGAATGGTGTGAGAATGCGGGGTCGTCCTCGGAATAAGTTGTTAAATACGATTAAGAATGAGTTGCGTAAAAGAAAAGTTGTGAGCAAGCGAAATAGAAGAACATGGTATAAAGAATTTAATAAATTTGATTGCAACAAAAGAAGTTTGTTAGGATAGAGTTGAATGGCTAAAGATTGTCAAGAATTGATGTAAAGGGTTTTCTGCCACCTCATTTAATGGGAATAGACATGAAGTTTTATAAGATATGTATGTAAGAGTATATCAAATATGCCTGCCAATATTTTAACAGATAAAACAAAATAGACTCAGTTAATTTGAGTTGAAACATTTGACATCGATTGTCAAAAATAGGTTGTTTGAGAAAGTTCTTAAAAGATTAGTGATATATTCAAAATATTGTAGTATTGA
Source organism: Nebria ingens riversi (assembly GCA_018344505.1). NCBI lineage: Eukaryota > Metazoa > Arthropoda > Insecta > Coleoptera > Carabidae > Nebria > Nebria ingens. The sequence continues at coordinate 41,805 of JADQWA010000074.1, read as the reverse complement.
GGAGTATAATCTATTAGGTATTTATTTGAAAACTAACAAATTTCCAGTCATGATCATTTAATTACTAATATAGTATGATAAATAATTATAATTCCTTGAATTTTTCAACATTTGTATTTTTATCTAAGCAGATATACCTACTACGTACCTATAAGAAAGTCCAGTGCGGAATACTGCAGCTATTATATCAATGAGATACATTTTTGAACAAACAGACGAACTTATATTAATGTGAAAATACAGAGTTATTTAATTTGTCAGTGAAATTTTAAGTAGACCTTTTCGTTTTTTAGAAACGTTTTTAATTTGTATAAGAGTCCAAAAATGATTGCATAGTACCTTAGCGAATAACAAAATGAAAAATAATGTGGGATAGAAAGAAATATATTCTGTGTGTATGTCTTAATGAGTACCAAACAAAAACAGAACAAACATAGTATAGCCAGTAAATCTCATTATTTTTTAACGAACTTTAAAAAACGAATATCGCATGCCATCATAAATTTCACCTACTTTAGTTAATGACTTTTTGAAAGGGAAACCAAACCAACCTCCAATGCGGTTACTTTCAGTTACCGTTTCTTTTACCTAGTTACCCGCTCTCGCCGACCACATCAGCGTTGTTGCTTCGCTCGGTCAGTATGTTATCTTCGTGTGTCAATCTGTCAATGCAATTCATCTCATCAACCGAAAATGATCGCTATCCATTTCTCATTTTGATGTATACGAAATTTGAATAGTCGTATTTGGTCGAAATAAACGACGTTTAATGACCACCCAAATTAATCATAATTTCTCATTTATAAGTATGTACCTTTAGCAATTAGTCCAAAGAAACTCAAACAGTTTAATCCTCGGTGGGCCGGTTGCTCAATCTTCTTAGAAATACAATAATCATTATATAAATCAGTAACTTCTATCTACTTTTGCCTCGCGGTTACTTAGGTACCGTAGGTACATACCTTAGGTTACTCGTTTTGTGTCGGATTAAGGATTAACAAAGGGTACTTGAATCTTCTAAAATCTGCACATTTTACAAGAAGTTCAAACAGAAATGTTTTTAAAATATACTTTGGAAAAATCATCTAAGCTTTCTTAGCCATATTACCAAAAAATATATTACAAATAAAATAGATCAAGAGTTAAGAAGAAACTTCACGTTTAGTTCAGAAGAAGAATTGGTAGATGGTTGTGCCTGTTACGACTGGAACAATCTAAAACGTATGTCTGATATTTAACTGTAAAATTAGTACTGTTTTTACTAATTGTTCAAATAATATTTTTACAACGATTTTACTGAAATGGAAGGATTGATCAAAGGTGGTGTTCAGATATGTAATTCAAATACCACAAACGATGTTTAAATATAATATTTGTTTATTACAACATATTAACATTTAAACAGCAAAAATAAAGCCATCCCCATTATCTAGTAGATTGTTGTCGGTTGTGAGTTCAGGTGTACTAGTAATCATTTTCGGTGAATATACGGTTATCATCTTCTGGAAATAATTTACTGTGCTCTAATGTATTCCGAACGTTTTCATGGTTTACTCCTTATGGTAATAAGATAACGATCGCGGTTATGCAATCCGTGGAATTGGTCAGCTGACTTAAATGTAATAGTTACGTCGTTTTGATAGTTTACGAATGAAATCAGTCAATTACAACGGTAATCATATTATTTAAAGTAGATACTTGTTTTCTATATGTTTTCAGTCCGTGTGAAAAAGTGTTGTAATATTCAAATTAATTGGTATTTATTAGTCAAATTTGATGGATATCAGTTAAACTTGTAGTTTATTTTTTAGTGATGTAAGTTTTCTGGGAATTTATAATATTACATTTTAACGAAAGAGTCTGTAAGTATGTCGGATTGAACATTTTCTTAAATAAAAAGTTTCGTGCCGTTCTGAAGTTATTTTGAATTAGACATCAGTTGGATTTATTTTAGAGAAGAAACGATAAATATGGTATTACGAACGAACGACCTATCTGGGTTATATGTATGTACGTTTTTAGAATAGGAGTGATATGAATTGAATTTATATCACGTCAAAAATGTTTCAATTCTACAAATGTTACAGACCGCACACTGCTTTGTATTTTACGTGCGGTGAGCTATAAATAAAACAATATATTATACATACATGAACGATTCGAGTTTGTAGGTCATTCTAAATATTTTCTTTTAATATAGTTGAAACCAGAGAATTTCGGTTGTAACGCCGAGTAGATTTTACTTCTATATACTTAACTCAAAACATCTGTTACGATTCAGAAAATATATAAATTTCAAATAATATAATATTAAGACAGTTTGGTATGTTTTGTTCAAAGCAACCAACGCTTAAACGTCAATAGAGTGTATAGTTAAACAAATATTAGTCGATGTTCAGGAACTGAAAGGTGAGCTATTTTATGGATGAACTAAAATGAAAAAAAGAGAATGTTTCGCTAAGCTTTGGGGTTCATTAGATTACAGAACGCGGCTGTATAGACTCGTGTCCGTGTTTGAGAGACAAAGAAGGGTAGACACGAGTGTCACAGCGACGGACATCACAAGGGTTTCCAAAGAACGCTCCATTTCCGGGCAAGGTGAATAACCTCTATCCGTATCCGTAGTCTCTCTCTCTCTCCATTTCATATTCTCTTCTCTGATGTGATCAATACTCTTCTTCTCTGAAGAGAGCCACAACCTACCTAGCCAACCAGTATATGTCCCAGGCAAAACTATTATATAGGTATGTCCACCTGTATGCTATAGGTAAATGCTCCCATATAATAAAACATGCACATAGGTAGTTGCTTGACCCACATCGTACTTTAAAACTATTTTATTTTATTTTACGAGCTTAAATGTTTGACCGTCACATCTCAAAATGGAAATTTTTTTTCGCAAAAATTCGTTTTAAAATTTATACAACTCATACTACGATTTACTATATGTTGCTTGTAAAACCTAAACTTGTCGCTTCTTGTCGTACAGAAGATACCAAATCGATTTTCACTAAATTTGGTATACAATAGCGTTGTTACTTACAGTCACTAAATGTAATATAAACCTACGCATTGCAATTAAAATATAATTGAATTTGTATTTTTCACATTTGTTCCTTTTTAGACCGTAACGTTTAGTAATTATTAGCAATTAAAGTTTCGTAATTTTCGCCATCTAGGTGACGCCAGATAGAGAATTTTTAATCTAGCCGCATCAATCTGAATAGAGCGCGGTAATCTTTTGTTTAACGTGACCAATGAGTGTCTTGGAGAGCCAATATACCAACTTAAATTATCTGTCCAACTCACAATATCACGACGGAATAAAAACTGTTATTGGTCAAAATGTTGGCAACACTTGTAAGAAAGTATCGCTAGCCATATGTTGTAAAAACGGCTAGACATCCTCTTTTTCTGACGTCATCCATAGATCTGTCAACTCGCTACTTTTAGAATTCATATCTTTAAAAACATCATTTTTAACAATTGAATTTAAATCAATATTATAAGAAGCTTTTGTAAAATAAATTAATATTTTGTCGTTGCATATGAAAGTCGCCATTTTGTTCTATATTTTATTATTTTAAATTCTAATGTTCACTATAGAGTAAAGGCAAATTTAAAATTAGATCGCAACATGAATTCGTTATAGCATCTGCTATTTATGGGTAGAAAAAAAATTTCGTCATAATTACCGGAAAATAAAATGAAAATTTTCAAATTTTCCTACTACAAATAAATATCGAAACTGTTCTTATTGGCATGCAATAAGAATAATTTTGGTTAACTTTATTTCAAATCCATTGTTGAAACGTCAAAGTACGAATTTGTTTAAAAAATTGTATCCTTTAAACAAATTACATTTTATTTATAATTTAGATTTTTAATAATCTAAAGAAATAAGTAGCGGTATATCCTTAACTATTTTCGTTTAGTTGTTTTTTTTTAGAAAATGTTGACGGTGAAGGACTATTTTTACGCGACGTAAAATCCGATGGGTCTTATATTTCAGTAAATATTGAGTTTCAAAAAAGAACCTAGCCTTAATATATATTTTTGAAATGTTTTAAATATAACATACATTTTTTGATGGATATGAAGTTCTATCAGAATAAAACACAGTTCGTGCGTTCGTGGTACTAGTAATTTACTGCGTATTTGATTGCATCCTGTAAACTAACTATAGCCACCAAGTCAGCTGAGAATCATGGCGGGTTGTCTATGCCTAGGCATTAATATTAATATGAAAGAAAAGCTATGAAAACGTAAAATTATACATTCCCAATATAAAAGACAGCAAGTTAAACTGCTTCCACAAGATGTAAAGCGCACGTTGAGCAAAAATGTAGTTATTAAGTAGTTGTTGCAGTGCTTTCCTTATTTGTTGATGAATACAAGTATATAAAATCGTTTTGTTAATTTTGGACCGTAGATATAATTAATATTCATAAAATTTAAAAATACTTTTAAATCAAAACGCCTTTATTTTCTTATAAGTAATTAGCGACCTGTTCTGCATTGTTATTTTATAGTAATTTTAACTTTATAATTTTCTTTGCATACAACCATAAATGTTGTTTTCTTTATTCCACACTACAACCAGGCTGCGTTATCTCTATAATTCTACTAAAAATATCAAATAATGACAGCTCAAAAGACAAAGAATTGATTGTGTCCCGTAAAATAAGAATAAGCATAATAATGATAGAAAATTAATATAGAAAAAAAACCTATTTAAAAATGTAATAATTTTATAGATTTCCGAAGAACAGGTCTAATCATATTTCGTATCCATGCCTATCCATTGAAAACTGTTTCATTAAAAAGGTTTTGGTACTGTATTTTGTTTGTATATCGAAGTAGCCTTTGTCAAGGTTTTTGTTTTGCTGAAATCCTCATAGGAAATTTGAACCAAATATCCTATATACTCATTATTTACTTTTCTCGCAATGAAAAAGCGAATTGTATTGCGAAAAACCGATTAATATAACAACCTTTCGATTTTGTTTATTATATTTCTGATGATAATGACAGTGGTTGGAACTGAAACATTTCAATTTTACACGAAGTCAGTGACAAGCGGAAAATTAGTTCATCATTGATGAACAAAAGAAATTGAACCAATCTGTCTTTGTTTTGCCTACGATTGTTTGTCTGTATAAATGTTGTGGTCATCTTTGTCACGCTCTTGAAGTGAGTGTAGGCATGGATCAAGGCCTGTTGCTGCTGAAAGCATCATGCTGCATAAGTGCGACATTGTCAAGGTCAAATCTATTATACACTGGTATATACACGATTATTACCCACTAAATCAGCCATGTAATAGTGTCATACACTGCTCGCGTTGTCTTCAACAGCTTTTTTATTTCATTTGTTTTGCTCTTTTCTTTGTACGACTTTTCCGCTAAGGTTGCGCGTTCATTGTTGTATATGTTCAAGCTTAAAAAGTCTTAAACTCAACCAGAGAAAAAAGTTTGTTTTATACAATGCCAGGCAGCAAAAGCTACTACATTTTATTTTATTACAATTGAATACTCATTTTATAGAAAGTTGTATACTACGCCAAATTATTCTATAAAATTATATTATATTTTTTAAATTATCCAGGCTTCTGAAGAAGGCTCGAGTAGAGCCGAAACGTCGACCAATTTCAATTTCCATCAAGAAAATTTGGATTGATTCTCTGTGAAGTGGTTCTTCCTTCAATAATTCTGTATTCTCATATAATCATATTTAAATTGGTGTAAAACAAGGCTGCGTGATGTCGTCCTGGCTATTTAATATAATCATGGTTGTATTATTACGCCGGGCATTATGTGGCGGGAGTGGTGATGGTGTAACTGTTGATGGTATGACTGCTTTAGCTTATGCAGATGATCTCGTGGTTTTTGGTGAATCAGAAGAGCAACTGGGTAGAATGATAGAGTATAAATACAATAGGAAAAGATATGAATCTTGAACTGAATGTAGGTAAATCGACAGTTATGGTGTCTGAAGAGTATGAATGCCGGACAGTGTGTAATAAATATTATGGTAGATGGACATCGACTAGAGCAAGTGAAACAGTTTGTTTATTTAGGTTGTTTATTCTCTAGCGATGGAAAGTATAATTGCGAGATTGAGAGCAGATTGTCTGCTGGTTGTAAGATTTTAGAGGCTTTAGGAATGTTTGCAAGAAATGTTAACATTTCTAAGGATGCAAGGTTATGCGTGTACAATGGTGTACTTGTGCCATCGTTGATGTATGGAAGTGAATGTTGAGTTTGGAAAACCTAGCATATATTGCGCATGACTGTTGTGGAAATGAAATTTTTAAGAGGTATTTGTGGTGTATCTAAGAGAGACAGAAAGAGGAATACGTGGGTGTATGAGCAGTGCGATATTGTAAAAAATTTCGTACGTAGAAAAGGTGAGAGTTAAATGAGCTGGTATGGTCATATTGAAAGAATGTTGAAAGAAAGATTGACGAAGGAGTTTTAAACGTGTACGAGATGAATAGTGTGAGAATGCGAGGTCATCCTCGGAATAAGTGGATAAATATGATTGAGAATGAGTTGCGCGAAAGACAAGTTGTGAGCAAGCAGAGTAGAAGAGCATGTATGAAGAATATGATGAATTTGAATAAAGCAAAAGAAGTTTGTAAGGATAGAGTTAAGTGGCGAAAAATTGTCAAGATGAGAATGAATGTAAAGGGTTTTATGTCACCCCATGTGATGGGAATAGGCATGATGTTATGTATGTAATTTTTTTTAAATCTGTTGCTGTAATTAATACTTAGTAACTGCAATGATGTTCATGTTGCATTTACTAAAAATTTGTTGCTGCAACAGACTTTTATTTGTGAAAGATGATACAATTAAATTCTTATGGTATTAACAGTAGAGCTATATTCCCTATAGAACCTACTGATGGTCTATTTTGTGGTTTAGCTACGATAGCTACTCGTGATTGTGGTATCTTTGATGACGTATGTTGGGCATATAGCACTCAAATATTGAAATAGCAATGTGGTATATGGATAGCACTATTAGAATCGAGCTGCTAAAACCACGTCCGCATGTGCTAGTCGTGACGTTATGCAAAGCCCAATTAAAAATGTATCACAAAAATATATCTCGACTTGCATGATTTGTTATCGTGTAATAAATACAGAATAGACCCTGAGATGTCAGCATATTTTAAATTAAATCATAACAGCAGGCGTAATGTATCCCTTTAAAATTACTGAGTAATATAACAGATAAAATGCGAAATTACTTTATGAAATGTTGTCAATATCCGTCTTTATTTTATTGACAAAGATATAAATTTGAGTCATTTACGAAATTTATTATATGAAAACCTATTCTATATGTCTTAACAGGTACCTAATAGGTAACACGTACTAAGTGAGATTATCCGTATAACAACTTACGGCATATAGACTTTTGAATGAAGATGAAACTGGAAACCAGTGTCGACAAAGCCGGGTTGTATAGTAAAACTAAACGTAAAAGTGCAAATTTCCAATATTACAAAAATGTTTGATAGTTGAGTCACCTATTTTTATTTATAGCCAGTACCGTTCTAGACAGTTTTACGATCGATAATAACATTAAAAAATCTTTAAAGAAAAAACCCGATAGGATGTTTGGTTTGTGCTGATGTGCGATATAAGTATAATAAAATATAGAACATTTGACCAAATGTCCTTGGCCATGTGACACTCCGAAATAATGATAAGGTCACATTAATCGTTTTATTATCTTTAATTCCCTGTGTCCCCATGCCTAAAGAATAGCAAATTGAAAGCTGTGTTTTGACCACTCACATTTTATGCGTCACAAACAAAAAATCTACTTAAAGTGTCTTTTTACAAATAATTTTGATTAAACATTGAAATATAACACCTCGGCTAATTTAACTACACTGTGTAAACAAATCTTTATTATCTAAGCCACGCCTAACTTTCTAGACATTGGGTAAAACATAATTCTATTCGAATGAGCTTTGAAATTTGAGACGTCCTTATGTTGATAAAAAAAAGAGTATGTAATCGTAATATTTATTGCAAAATATGAACGCGCAAATTTTTTAGATTTTAGTAGGTACATCATTCTTAAATATAATAACAACAACATTTCTAAAACCCATCTACACAATATGTAATCTTTGTCGAAATGAATTTAGCGACAGTGAACAGCTGTAGTAGGATGAATAACTGATTTTCCTTTGAATTTCTGTTTGTTGGTGTTATTACATCGTAAATAAAAATAAGGTCTTTTGTTTCTACAGAAAAACTAAATTAGTTTGGTTATAAAATATTTACACTGGAAACAAACGCACGATTCTTTCAGACGGATAGATAACAATGTCTTTATGTTCTGTTGCCGTTATATTGTGTGATAAAAATAAATTAGAGTATTACATATACTTTAATATTCAAAAATAGGGTAGACGATTGTAATAACATTTGCATGGCATTTAAATTCCTTTTAAAATAGCATTGATCATACTTACTATGTCGTACAAACATGGTACTAAAATATATAAAGAAATATATTTGAATCGCACCATTTTGGAGTTTTTATTAGTGAACAACTAACGAATGCCCGTCAAAGATGACAAAATAATCACTGAAATAACTGCTTAATAACTACATTTTCGAAAATCTGCATTTCACATCTCTTGGAAATAGTTTTCCCTACCTAAGCAAGCATAACACATGGTGCTTCTCAGCAGACTAGCTTGTTTACATTATTTAACAGTTTACAGAATTTGGTGACGCAATAAATCCAGTACAACAGAAACTATACTCATTATCCTGGAGTTTTTATTATTAATCTAGCAAATACGTGTCAAGAATTACAGAATCACTGCAACAACTGGTTGATACTACCAACCATTTTTGTAAATCCGCGCTTTAAAATTAACAGAAGTAGTTTTCTTTCTGGCTGTGCTCATATAAAGTACCTATTGCATTCTCCTGACTTGTCATATTATTAATATAGTTTTCTCTCTCATATACTTACTTTTATTAAGGAAAACGAATAGTCGTTAGTAAAAAATACGTCTTATTCTTCAGTCTCTGTGAAGAATAAGACGTATTTTTTACTAACGAGATTTCGTTTTTCTTAATCCATACATCTTCACAATGACATTTATCAACGAATTACTTACTTTTATTTGAATGATGGGCTGAGGAGTTATCTTATCTTTCGAACAAAATAATATTTTAGGCATGTGTTATCTTGTCAAATTTAGTCTAAATTCGTCACTAAAGCGCAAAAAGATAAAAAAGAGCGTGATTTTTATCAAATTTATCAAGAAAAATAAATTCGGCAACGAGTGATTTAACTAAATCAACTGAATCGCGTTTTTTGTATGTATGTGTGTGACTTGTTTTGCCTCGTTAGTCCGGTATAACAATTTTGACGTTTCATTATTTAAACAACACGATTGAATTATCACTTTATTTTGATCACATGTTTAAAACAAAGGATGTTGTTAGTGAGAGATCAACGTACATTTAGGCTAGGCTACACTGTGGCTTGTATTGTACACTATTTACCATAACCAACTTAGTAAAGTAATATATGAATATCTAATACATAATTTGAGAATCTAAAAATAGCTAATACTAAAATTTGTTTTTCTACATTATTATTTTTATTATCAAAACCATTTTGTTTGTTTATTCAATATTTAGTTAGCGTGTTCAATTTTCGTTACATTCATGCAACATGATTCAGATGCTGCGTCTTTTGTAGTTTTTATCCTAAACACATTCATTTTAAAACCTTTGTAGTTTATATTCAATAACCCTATATCATATAGGCATCAAAGAACGTAATTTCATTTATGATTGTGTAGTTGTGTTAAAGGGCGATTGCATGAATGCAAGTTAGCGTGATTGCTTAAGCTGTATTACTTAATTATATTTTGTTAATTACCTATTCTTCCCAAATATATCAACAAAATAAAGCAAACAAATAATACGGCCAGAGAAACAATTTATTTTTGAAATCGCGAGGGTTTCAATAGTTTCACCTTTCAAAATTGTAATGCAATTTTTTTTATAGATCAGAATGAGCGAAGCAAATATTTAGATGACTTAAGGTTGTGTAAGAAAGTCGCCATTTTTTTTTTTTTTAAATAAAATTGCTTACACGAATGCGTCTGTTTATTATGGCCAGCACTAATAGCTTTAGTTTTCAAAATTCGTGTTTATCGTCATCTTTTTCGGAAAAATGGAATTTTTTCAATTTTCCTGCCACAATTACATACCGAAATAATTTTCACTGTCATGAAATAAGAATCATTTATTGTTAACCTAAGTTAAGAAATTAAAATTGAAATTTGAGTTTTAAAACCTCAAAACACTAAACACATATACTATGCTTATAAAATTGTATTATTTTTACAAATCGTATTTGATTTAAAATTTAGATTTAGACAATCTAGAGATGACGATTGCGTGATATGTTTATTCATTTATTTGCATCGTTTTTCAGAAACTACTGCCGAAAAGAGGTCTATTTTGTAAAGTTTTTTATTGCATGATAGCTACTTTTTTGCGCGATTGCAGGCGATTTGTTTTTATGTTGCACTCGTATAAGATATGACAAAATGTCAATAAAGTGTGCAATGTTGGCATGCAATATAATACATATTTCTTCATATTATCTATTTTTACAATTTTAGACATTGTACCTAAAAGTTTAAATCAATCACCATTCGTCTTTTTTGACACACATAACTTCCTCCTCCGCAAACAAGCGAAAGAAGAAGTAGATATTTATAGTAGAATTGCGCAAAAAGGCAATGATTCAAAACAAATGATTACTGTTCTATAAGCGTATAGTCTACTTTGTCTTAAAACATGTAGTTCCATCTCAGAAAACGCCCCCCTGATTCATTACTGAAATCGTTACTTTTAATAATACTTATTTCGTAATAGCTGTAACGAACAACAATCATATTTGTAATGAAATTGTAATCTGATGGCACAGTTTGTTGCTTGCATTGTTACGTTGGTTATAGAAATACACTCGGTTGCTCGTTCCACTTTTGCCTGGCGTCCGCCATCGCCATTGTTCGTCAACCATCGCGGCCATGTTTATGATATCCGGCGGGTCAACGACCTTTTCCTGTTTGATACACTTAGCCGCAAACACGCGACCTTGACCCGAAAATATTCATTTATTACATACCACCTCAGGCACTTCGCATTAAATTACGCGCACATCATCTTGCTGTTGTTCAATTGCTAGCTGTATAATCATCTACATGTAGCTACATGTATATATATATATATACATATATGTACATACATACATATATACTTGTATATATACGTAATTACTTCAAATACTTTATATAGAAAATCGCTAGTTTTTCTTTTAATTTTAAAAAGAACATTATGTAAAGCATCTGCAGTGTATTGCACTGGACTTTCTTATATGTATTACACATATTTTGTTTAGATAGAAAGGTTATTAAAATATGTACAAAATTTAAACAAAATGTGCATAATACGTACAAGAAAGTCCAGTACAATACACTGTAGATGTTTTAATTTTTGAACAAACTAAGAACCAAACAAAATATTTATATATAATATTTTACTATCCTTTGACACTTTTTAAATGTCATACGTATAACTTCTCCTACCTACATAACCATAGCAACATAAATAAGTCATTTAAAAATTTAAATAGTAATTTCCTAGTAATCGGTAAACTTTTTGAAGAAGTTTTTTAAACAAAAGTTTTGCATAATATTAATATATTTCATTTTGAATACTAGTATATTTTCTGTAAGTGCTGCCGTTTTGGAGATATTGCCGAATATCCAAAAAATGACTAGAGTAAACATGCACTTCCGGTTTGAATATTCTTTTCAAAAATAGGAGGTTTTCTTGCGAGCCATATACAAGTTTTAAGTTTAAAGATTCATGATTATAGCTTAGGCAGTTTTGGCTGTAGAGCGATCACAGATAAACACACATATACACAGACGGAATTCTGAAAATAGTCAGACTCGACTCAGGGAAGGTCAAAAGGTGTATTTCCGTTAAAATCTCGAGTACCTACGAAAATGTTCATGATTACAATCCTTTCTTATAGTTTATTTGCATTTTTAATGTTAACACAACCAATATTTGTTTACATGTAGGCGCTATTGAGTTATCAAATCATAACATCAGTTCACATAAAAATTGAGTGAAGCTAGGCATTAAAGAGATTTTAAATTGAACAATAAAAAGATATAAATTTCACTTTTGAGTCTTACGGAGTATTTATCGGTAATCTCTGTTAGGAATGTTGCTATACTACTCAGTTAAAGAAAGTAGGAGAGCTATGTAACTAGTTGACCAAATCAAAATTCAATATAACGCCACTCACTATTCAGCATAACTGAACTGCTCAAATAGTAGGCGGAGCAAAGAGTGCGACCGTATGACCTATGACTATATTATGAGAGTGAGGCAACTAGAGAAATTAAAACGTATGGCTGATATTTGCTATTTTACTGTAAAAGTTGTACTACTTAAAACGATAATAATTGTTTAAATAAATTTTCAACAAGAACAATATATTGATTTTACTAAAATCTAAAGATCAACTGAGAGTGGTGTTGATTATAGTTTGTTCTGATTATTAACTATTACAATTGTTGTTTAAATATACACTTTGCTTCTATCAATATAAACAATAAACAAACAGTAATAAACAAAAATACAACTAGCTCTACTCTCTAACGGACTCTGGCTATAACGAATACCATTTTTTTTTATAAACGTACATTTTTGGGCTCGCAAAGTCTATTTTCTGTTATGTTTTATATTCTTATTTACTCATATATGTACGCTGCTTGTAGATAACTAAATAAGTGGTTCTTCATGCTTAGAAATAAGATCATACAAATTAGTTTCTTAAAGTTTTATTTTGTTCTAAAGCTTTTATTATTTTTGTTCAATTCACACATAGTGAATCGATTGGGACGCAAAAGATTGTTAAAAAGTCTATATCCTATTTTGAGTCGAATCTTATATATTCGACAACACTTCTTTCAAAATATTTTACATTATTTGCTATTTGCCTGGCAGGCAATTTTGTTAATTAACTGCAACATGCAGTCGAACAATGAAATAAACTTCTTGTTATTTTTGTAAAACTTAAATGGTTTTATTTATGTTAAATTTCGAATTTATTCAGGATACTAGAATAATTAAATGAACAGAAATTAATTAATTTGATATTATATTTGAGCAAATAATATACGAATTAAAGTTTTGATCAAACACGTCTCTTGCGATCTTTAATTAAATTATTTTAGTACGACCCCTCTTGGGTTTACACTACTACACTCAGTTTGCGTAATTGAAGTTTATATAAGCATGATTACTAGCGTAGCAGATATATTAAAACGATATATGAGAATATTATTGTGGTAACATTTGTTCACAGACTAGATTAAGGGATGGCAAAAACAATTACTATTATTGCGACATATATCAACACTAGTTTTGGGCAAGAGGTAAATCCTCCCTATTCATAGTGGCATTAGTCATAGTATATGGTCCCGAGTTCGCGTCCTGCTTTGGTAAGAAAAACAAGTTCGAACTACGATTACTATGTAGGCTTCTATATTTATCCTCGGAAAATATTTTATCCTGAATCGAATTATATAATTTCTGTTGTATTAATTGATTGAGTGACAACATCCCATAAAGTGTTGAAATAAAAATAGTAAGAAGTCATCAAACAAATTACTTGTAAAATAGATGTAATTTCACAGAATAAAAGTAAAATTGCAGTCAAATTTAACGAAAAATCAAAGTATAATATTTTTTAAATCTACATTAATTTCAAGTTCAATTTTCCTTTTAAAATAATGTAGATTTGCCTCTATTTGTTACTGTGTAGTTAGGGTTTTAGATTCTAGAAAACTGTTGGTTGAATAATTTGGTTATTTCGTGCTGGCGTTGGTACATATCTCACATAGATCTCATTAAATCAAACCCAGCATTACGGAGCGGGCAAATATTTACCAAATTAATGGTATTACGAGACGCCGCACCTACCTCGTAGAATTTAATCATTTCGACGAAAATCCAGCGGAAAGTAAATTATTAAATTAAATATTTTGTGATATCCGCAAGCACCGCTTATAAAACAACGGCGCTTGCGATATTAGTTCTATAAATTAAAAATATATATAGGTATATTTAAATAGATTGTTTTCAAAATTAAGACGGATGACGCCGTTTATTAGTTTGTTTTATTTATTTTAAACACGTCAGAGCGGCAAATGACCAAACGTTTTAAACAAATAAAAAAAAATTTAAATAATAATAATAACGATAATACACACAATAAATAAAGATTTTTATAAATATGCTTAATTTTTTTTTAAATTTACTTGTGTTTTAAAAACTTGAACTTGAGTTTAGACTTATATTTTTCATCTTTAGTATTTATTTTTCATACATAACAACCACATAAATATGTGGTAATTATTATTATATTATAAGATGTGTTTTGTTTACAAATATAATCTAGTTACTCATTTGAAATGACGTTTACACGAATTATTGTAACTTGTAAAAGAGAAACATGCTTTTAGATCAAATATAAAAGTAATACCTAATATATAGAATTGTATAATCGAATATTTTAATTTAAAGTATGTTATTGTACACTTGTGGTATTTGTGTACCTATATACATTATCCCTATTTGTATCACAGTTGTAGTATTCTTTAGAAACAATTTTTTCTTCGTGTTACATCAAAATTTGGCTACAGAAAATCTAGCACAAAAAATCTATTTTCGGTTGTAGCCTGGGTCCAAATAGTTTCAAAATTAAATTTATTTTCTTTTGAAAATAAAATTAATGCTGTTTAAACTTTGCACAACTAATCTTTCATTGTCTTACAGCACAACGAAACATAGCGTTCTTTCTATACGTTATATAATTTAACTCTTCACTATTTAATATTGTTTCCTGTATGTTAGCTTAGTGAATGTCATGAAGATACAAATAAAGATGAAAATATTTGTTAGAAACTATTGTCTTCTTGCTTCGAAAATTTGTGTAAAATATTGATAAAAATAAGCTTAAAAACGCAACATTTCATAGATAAATTGTTTGTTTTTAATGATGACCGTTTTCATGTTTATTTAATCATGATTATAGACAGGCGTCACACATAAAGCACTCCGGGCTTTCCGCTCTGCACGAATAGAAACTCGTGTATTGGTTTTCAATATTATAAGATTTAAAAAAAT
This sequence comes from Nebria ingens riversi, assembly GCA_018344505.1. Lineage (NCBI taxonomy): Eukaryota > Metazoa > Arthropoda > Insecta > Coleoptera > Carabidae > Nebria > Nebria ingens. Next base: position 26,531 of record JADQWA010000074.1, on the reverse strand, counting down.
AATAATAACCGTCATTATAGACGGGTTTTCGCTAGGCCTTCCTTAATAGTTTGTTAAGCGTTCCATATTGACCATTTAGTGATATAACTAACAAATTGTTATTCCATGCTTTAAACGAACTATAATGAAACGATTCTAATTAAATTGGCACTTTATTCGTTCTCAAATGGAATCACCCTTGAAGTACTAGTTGACGTAAATTCTAACACAAAAATATTACTGGTAAATTTGTGATTAATTGCTATGTTAGTCTAAGATTAATTATTTTTTGGTGAAACAATCATTTAAAATGTAAATGCAAATGCAGTTTGATGAATAAATTTGATTAGACAATTTTGAAAGCGTCTTGAATGTGTAGAAAGAAGTTTATCATAGCTGTTACATAGTTCTATGAGTTCGATTGAAAAGATTTAATGGAAATCTTCAAGATGATATCAGACTAAATTAATGTATTAGTCAGAGTGGCCTAACCTTGAAATATATTTTTCGTGTATGTATGTGACACTTATGGCGCAATGTATGTCTTAGATGCATTAGACCAAGCATCTTACATTTAACATTTTATAACTTTCACATTTTAAACATTGTCTCAACTATTCAGCTAAGTCCTATCAAATGTTCATTTATTATAACAAAGACATACAATTATATTTTACAACTACCATAATATCCATTAAAAATGCTAAGAATTATATCATAATTCATTTTCGTGGTTCAATCAGCAATATATCGCCTAGGTCTATTTTTGGAGCCCAATATCTCATGAAGTACAATACGTATTGTATTTAAAATGCAATTGGATTCAATAGTGCACCTATAGAATATGTGTGCCAAATTTGGTTGCAATCCGTTCAATACCTTCAGAAGAGAAGCGGCGACAAAATTTGGTCTTACGACATAGCGAGCGAGCAACCAACTTATATACTTATTTTCGGCATCAGGAAGATGTAAAATAAATTTCTGTGAAATATGCAGACAAACATGTAAGATCTTCAGTACTACGTAAAGCGAATTAAAAATATATCCCGGAAAGTTGAGTACTGATATATTCACTCCCAAAAATTTAGTTATAATAAATAACAAATTTAACCAATAAATATATGATTAGGAATAAAAAAAAACAGATTTAGAGCTCTGACTATGAGTTATGATTTGTACTACACCGTAAAGTGTGGATATTTGGTCATTTCGTATTTTACCTATAGAAACCGCCAATTGTTGTTAATATACAAAAAAATCTAATATTTCTTAAGTTACATCGAAATATGAATATTACCGATGTTTTACCAATTTTGATTTGGTGTTAATATTGTCAATAACCAACATGCGTTACTGTGTTATTGGTAGTATAGGTGGTAACTACGGTTATAGTATAAACAGCTGATTGTGCATAACGGTTAAGCGGCCCATTTACCATCGTGGTAATCATTTTCTAAAAGGTTGCGCACTGCGTTCTTTCTCTGATTTCTTGATCTATGATTATAGGTATATATAGGTGTCAAACAGCACGTAAGCATATCATAGGATTATTATTATTATAATTACTATTACTCTTTCATTTTGATTATTTTTATTTGATTGTATTTGCATATTAAATAGCGGTTTTAGCTCTACAGTAGTAAATATGAGAAAGCGGCTTTTTACTATCAAATATGTATAGTATATACATACATAGTTAAGTCATTATATAGGTTAATAGGAGAACTGCACAAACATAAATATTCTATTATTTTAATTATTATTATTATTATTGTCTGTATATACGTATAAAACATTCAATCAATTCCACGAGGATAAGCCATCATGATTATATTTAAACAAAAATACCTTTTCGTTTGACATCCAATAATACCACTAATCTAATAGCCAAATCGAATAGAAACGGATTTGGTAAATTGCAAGCACAAATCCATTGTTATGTTTCACCTTTTTTCATTCGTCACACATGTACCTATGTGTTTAGTTTTTGTTGAAAATGATTATTTTGTGTGTCTCGTTCGAATAGGTGTACCTGTACCATACAAAATGACGAAAGCAATTTGCAGATAGATAAATAAACAACTTCTGGCAGACAGAGACGCTCCCATCATGTCCGAAATTTAGTAATTACGGCAATTTTCTACTGTTGCAGTTCTTTTTTAGTATCAATTTATATATGTATGTTATGTAGTAAATACCTCGCTAGGACACAATTTAAAAATGTTCGTGATGACTGTCAATAAAATATTGGGAGACAATATTAAGGTTTTATATAATTATTTTTAATTTTTTCAAGGTCTTTTTAAAACAATAGTCTTTTATATTTTTTGTGTATCCTGCACAGAGAAAAAGTAGATATATGGCAACAAGATATATGGCATTGCGTATACTTTTGTCCTCGCTTCAACTTATCATCCACTGACGTCAGATTGTAATGATACAAATAGAAATTTAAAAATATTGTCTTATTATGAGCGCTTTTATTTTTATTGTTCAGACACGTTTCCATCGCTAAATCATTATCAAATTATCATTACGTACTGACGTACAAATTATATTATTATTGCTTCAGCCATAGTTATAAATATATCACGTTTAAATCAATACTATCAACAAAATAGGAACCAATAATTTTCTTCCACAGGTTATTACTATGATTGCAAAATAACTCTGTTGTGGATTGATTATTCTACGAACCGATGAAAGGGTGTAAAAGACGTCTTAATTCCACAACGTTCTTTAATTCAATAAAAGAATACGATCGGTTTCGATCATTTAATGGTCATCTAGGAAACTATATCTTATAGTACCGGAAAGAATAAGCTTCGGATTTTTTGATTTTACAAAAAAGATTTTTAAATCTTTGTTAAACATTTTATTTATTAATTTTACAATATTTATATATTTATTATATTTATTTACTGACTAAATGTTTAAAATCTGTAATATTTGAGACCCGTAGGTCATGTACGTTATGTACATTTTTGTAGTTTCCATCATTTATGTTCTCGCCGGTTACCAGAAGATGACCATAAAATGGTCGAAACCGGTCGTATAAATTTATTGAATTAAAGGACGTTGTGGAATTGAGGCGTCTTTTACACCCTTTCATCGGTTCCTAGAATATGGTTACTGCTACTTTTCAGTGCCTTCGTGTATTGTATCCATTTTACAAGTTCTTTATTTAGTGCTTTCGTATTCATCTTGGGAAAAGAAGAGAATTTAATAACGGATAAATAACACGGACTATAAACTCAAATACTATTTTGATAGAAGATAACAAATTACAGTCAGTGTTCTCAATAACACAATAAAAATACTAATAATAATACCAACTGTAAATAAAATAGCTACTGTTAAAGAGTGACGTCATCTTGCTCAAACTTAATTATCTAAAAATTAAATAACCCCATAGCTTCTTCTTCTACATAGAGTGGTTGTTGGTCAATTATATTGAGAAAATGTCGAATGAAAGATTGACTGAATTTATAAGGGTAATAAAAATGTTCTAAAATTAGTTGGGTCAAGTAGATGAATTATCAAATACTGTAAAGAGTTGCTAAATCTATAGCTTCTATAGTGAAATCTGTAAGGTATGTAGATTATTACAGATATTACGTCTATTTGTGTATTTCTTGCCAGTAATTTTAAGCGCCTTTATTTATCCTTATGATTACAGCAGTAAGTTATTTATAGTGGTCTGTTCATCTTTTTGATTTACATTGTGCAAATTTTTATCTCTAACTAAAATGAAAATATTAATTTGAATAAACAATTATAATAAATTATAAAAAATTTGATGTTGTTTTAACATATGCGTATATAATATATTCGTATAAATAGTTAAATGATAACGTACTTTAGATAACAAAATTATACATTTTGAAAAAAAGTTATTGCGAATGACCTCCAAAAATATATATATTTGCACAAAGCATATTATTTTATTTTATACTACTGAGAAATGCCATACAATAATTGCGGTACCTATCAAATGTATTTATATATATATATATATATATATATATATATATATATAAATATAAATATAAATAAATATATATATATATATAAATAAATATATATATATATATATATATATATATATATATATATATATATATATATATATATATTTATATGTATATATTTATATATATATTTATATATATATATATATATATATATATATATATATATATATATATATATATATATATATATTATGTAGGAATCAATTTACTCATATTTTTATATCTTTTGTTACAGGTATGTTCAAATTGATTTATGACTGATAAAACAATTAAATTGTAAGTACGATTTTCATATAATTCTAATCGATCTTACTATTAAAACTACGTCATCGTGGAATCGTTTTAGCCATTAGTAGCACCAAATGTATGTTAGTTAGCTTAAAGCTCACTGTTAGTTAAAGTTAAATTTCAGATAATAATTAACAATGTCCAATTGTTTATTTGACAACAATGTTATAGTGTCATGAGACACTAAATGACGTTTCGTTGTTGGGTTTTAAACCAAGTTTAATTTTACCTTCCAGTGGTGCAACTGGGCATAAATGTTTAAAATAATTAGTAGTATTCACAATGGCTAAGACATCGACAATTCTACTTATTTGCGCAGAAAGTAGAACAGAACTGCGCAGGATAGTCTATTTCTAAACGATGCACGCGATTTTGTATAAAGTTATTCAATTTTTGCAAACGTAAAATTTCACGGTGTTCTCATGCAATCTTCATACATCTGAGTTTATTGCAAAAGAAGAAAAAATAAACTAGATTTTACTTTAACCTACTTTGTTTTAATATTCTTTATTAAATATGTTTGCTTTCTACCAACCCACATAAACATTCATACTTCATATTATAAGTAAGTTGCATTGTCAGTATGTACGATATATAATATAAGATTCAGGTCTTGCTTTTATATTTTCAACTGATTTTGTGTTAAAGCACACCTGTCAGGTCTCATCATCATCATTACGTTGTTTTCCCAAATTGAGAGTTATAAGGTCCGGTAGTTTGATACTTCAAAACGTGTATTTATGTTAAAATTGCGAGTTTAAAGTTTTTATTATTATATTATTATACACAAGGCACAAAAATACAATACAATAGTCCCTCGCTCTTCGCGTTTCGCGACGTTACTCGAGAAATGACGCGAATAACGAAATCGCAACTAATGAGAGCTTCTTTACTTCTTTTTTATTATATACAAGAAAATAAATAGTATTCGTATTTTAAGCTAGGAAGAAACAATTCTAAATTCGAAATTGTTATTTCCAAGTCATTTGGTTTTGTTGAAAACTTTTTTCCAATCATACCTATATTATCTGTTTTATGAAGGAAGAACAAACTTTTATTCATTACGTTTACTTTACAGTCATGTGAATCAGTCATGTTGAATTAATTCAGTATTAGAATTTATGTTTTGCTGTGTGCTCCTCGGGAAGCATAAATAGAGAATAATAGTAGTTGTATAACTGTGAGCTGTGCAGAAGTTTGGCCCAACTATATAACTTTATTTGATATTTTAGGAAGTTTCTGAATATAGGGCGTATAGGGTTTTTTAATGTAAAAGTGACTGAGACCTACATAGCTCTTAACACGGTTCTTATACTAAAGTCCATCATCACTCGTATTAAAGTCCAAATATCTGAACTGGACCTGTTTTCTGAGATTCTGAAAGTTTACCCAGTATACAATATGAAGATAATGTTACTAATAATCAGTGTAATTAAAACATAGGCGCCGCAAACAAAATTTCCCTAAACAATTGATTTAATAAAATAACTATATGAAATATAAGCAGTTAGTTATTATATTAATTTTAATCTTTAAAACTAGTGTATCCCCTTTTGCAAATATCTCTAGTGGCGCCTCTGTTTAGGAGGCCTAAGGCCTTCAGGTCTGAAAGGGAAATCGAAATCATTGTCTTACCAGTTTCCGGAAAAAGGAAATGATGATTTTGAAATGTTTAAATAACTAAATATTTAAATTGTTCTTATTGTTCAATTTGATTTATTCATAAAAGTGTAAATTAAAATATTTGATATGGACATTCCTGGTATAGTAATAATGAAATGTAATTAATTAAATTTGTTTTGACATTAGAATTGTTTTGAATTTCATTGACAAAATGCGTAAGTGAAGTAGATCGTCAATTCACTTTTGGTTAAAAATTTATATTGATGACTGTGCCAAATCTGTTAAAACATTTTTAAGGTAATAGGCCTATTTTCTACCGAAAATGAAAATAGCAGTAAATTGAAATGTGCATTTTGTTCGTAAGTAGTAACATGAAAAGTTTATCCAATACTGATGTGGTAAGGAATTGTATGAAATACCGTAGAAGTCAAACAAAAATGTCAGTGTATTATATTATTAGTATAAGTGCAGTAGCGTCCGTTAGAAAAGGGCACTTGTGGCAACGCACGATGCGTGATTTGAAGTGGGCACTAAAGTATAGTGTACACTACACACTAGCGAAGCGGCGCTAGACATATGTGTCGCGCAAACGAGCACACTATATCGCGGCGTGCCGTGCCGTGCCGAGCACCGCGCACTCCACACAAGAGAAAGTGCAGTGGCGCGGTCTAGCTCGGCGCGGCCAATGCTCCCGACAGGGGCGGCTTTGGACACATTTAATCTAATCTAATATTGTTTCTTATTATGTATCATCAGCACGGACTCTCTAAGGAAGGTCTTTGTCGTCTAAATTGCAAGTAAATGCGATAATTTCGACAAAAATTAGGAATTCCAGCGGCATTTTCCTATTTAACTGTGATACATTAAGCTACTAGGTACATATATACATACGTTAAATGCCAATGATGGCCACTTTCGGCTTCACACATTCATAGCATCCCACCTTGTTGAGTGGCAATAACCTTACATCAGATCCACCAAGTTCAAGATGGCGTTAACGGAAAGAACTATTCTTACAAAAGTGAATTTTTAAATAATATAGATATATTTGCCCAGAATTACAACAGATATAAGCAGCGACAACACAAATAGATCGAAATTACAATTAGGATTAAAACAACCGTATATTCTTACGCAAAAAATGTTAAAGCTTCATTTTAATATAATTTCCATAGAAATAATTAGCAATCTATATTAATCTTAAATCCTTATTTCTCATTGTTACATTATCAAAAATCACTTTAAATTAAATTTGATGTAAACATATCTACAAGATTTTCAATTACAATTACAACAGCATCCAATAACACCTTTAACCTACTAATTATAATTATAGTAGTAATATCTTTAAATCGCTGTATGAAAATATTCTTTCAATATAATTAAAGTTATTGCTATTGCTCAAAGCGAAATTTAACATTTAAAATTGCATGTTCAACTTTTTTTGAGTTGGAGTAGATTGTACGAATAAACCCACGCAGACATCATCAAATTAGAATCGTATTAGGGACGCTTAAAAAGTGTATAAACTCAAATTAGTAGACAAGAAAAAAAAAACTAATTTACACACGGGTTATAAAGAAACCAATAAAATATATGTTAGGTGATGTTATAGACATGCATCTCTTAAATAATCAATTTGCTAAATAAAACTGAGCCTGAATAACGAGTGTTGATGAATGAGAACTGCATCGACCTTGAGAAGGTTACAGTAATCATACTGGTATATCTATGCCTACACAATATAAATAGATATTTATTCCTCTAGTTTCTTTCAATCTGAATATTTTACTATAATTATCTCAAATATCTAACAGGCTTTTAAAGTATAGTTAAGCTAAAGATTTATTGGTGTTTATACATATAATTAACCACTGCTAATGGCGCCTGCGCAATTGTTTCGCAATGATGACTTTCTGTTTCATTTAAGAGTTTGTTTACTATTTGTTTTTTTTTTTTGTTATTTACTGTGTTTGAACTTGTGACTTAAATATTTTGTTTTTCTATATTTTTACTTCTTCGGAGCATTTTTTAATATTCTGTTCAATTTGTTAGACCAACGGCGAAAGTGTAAACTACATTTGGCGCATGTGCAAACATTTTTTTTTTTTGAGCTAACCACTAAGAGGTTAGTGTTACTTTAATTGTTGTATGTGATGTATAAACACTTGATTTACCTATTGTTTAATTTTTTTCTTACGGTAATTGTTAATGTTACTTAAACGTTAATCTATAAAGACACTATGAATAATTTTTTTATATGATTAAAAGTATAAAAAGAATAAAATAATCCTTCGTTATTAATCTCACAATTAGCTAAATCAAACATATACGTTACTGGTGGTGGTGACATATAATCATCGAGTAAATGTAAATATGTATTTTATACTACACTAAACTTTATCTGTGATCAAACTTTGCAAGTCTCAATTTCGGGAAAAGTTTATGATATATTCTGTTTCAACATTGAATCAATTTAAAGGAAGATATATTCACTAATTGAAATTAAAAGTTAGGCTTATAGGATTAGCAATCTTATGCAAAGAGATTTAGAAATGTCTAGTTACGATTTAGTTAAATTCTAATGTGCAAGTTTACAAATTGAATAGTCGTAATTCTAACCACAATCTTAGAAATAAATTACCATTTCGAAAAATGTTGTTTGTCTTATTTCTCACAAATAAAGGCAACTAGTTTTAAAAAATTGCAAGTTATTAAAAATGAATTTCCGCAACAGACTTTATTAGTGAAAAGGAGACATGATGACCATTATGGTAGCAATTTCTTTCTAAGAGTGTATAATTATGTCGCAATACGTATGTGGCGTATTTCAAATATGAAATGATATACAAAATAATGTACTTATGTAGTCACTTTTGATCACAAATGTATATTTTTTTGTTAAAAGTCTAAATTGATTGAGAAGGAATTTTCAAAAATATCAATTTAAAAAACGTTGCAAAAATGTGATTATGAAATTATTCCGGTAGTAATTAAAATATGCGGCATTACTTGATTTACCATAGTTCATAAAGGGAATTAAAAATATTACTTCTCCAATCATTAAATAATCATTGAAATAATAAAATGATCAAAATAACGAAGTTTGAGCAACCAAGTCAATTGATAAGTTACGCAGGTTGCATATGCTATTATTATTTGATGAGTTCACGAACACATATAAAAACATCGCAGATCACAGCAGAGAATATTATTTCCACAAAATGGGATCACCCCTTTTGTAGCGCTGCTGATTGTGCCGTTTGCTAATAATAACTATTCGATCTGATTAAATAATCTTATTTATTTTTCTAAAAACAATATTTGCATCTTTCAAAAATAACTTTATCATTAATATTTATTTCCGTGCACGAAGTGAGAATAGGTCACATACACTAATTTTTTTTTTTTTTGTATTTAATCGATTAAAATAAGAAATTTGTTTACACAAACTCGCGTTGCATAATAACAAACAAACAGATAAAAACAAATCACATGATATATTATACTGTAATGTTACAAAACACACACATACATATATACACACATATACATTCTCTAAGCAAGCTATATATGCATTATTAATTAAATAATTATTCACGGTCAATTTAAAAGATAAGAAATGTAAAACATACACTTAAGCCGAAATGAACCAACATCAATTCGAAATAAAGATGTAAATAGTGCATTTACCTCGTACTAACAGATAACATCGACTCTTTTTTGCATTTTTTCAAGATTTTAAATTCTAAAATTACATTTAGCTTTGTTTATTTAAAACGAAATTACATTCACGGAATTCAGTGTTACAGTATTTCCTTACTACATATCAACTATTAACATAGTAATTCAACGATATGTTCTGATTTATATTCAATTCCAAAAATTCTTTGTGTACAGTTTGCGTAGAATATTGGATGGGCCATCTGTTAGTTTTTTTTTGAAGTGCGTATTAATTCGACAGTTTGCAACACTGACGCGCTTGACTTTGATAGATATGTAGTGTCAAACCTCTATTGTACTTTGGTGTACTCTCTTCAATAAAGCAGCAATCATTGAAAAGTATTGAACGGTGTAGTTTTAATAGCAATTTCAAGAAAGAAACCAACAGATGCCCCACTCTATAATTTCTATATAATTCATACTCTGAAGGAAATGGACTATAATTCTTACATTTACGCGGTTTCCATTTAGGCGGAATCACTTTTACACTATTGTTTACTTAACTTTGATCGTAACAAATAAATATCACTAATGGAAACATTGAATTAAATTAAATTCAGTAAGTTTTGTTCGGCAGCTTAGACAAGCATTCGGGCATGCGTAGCATTCATTCAATCAAGCAAACAATTGTAACGGAAATAATGTTGTTTGATAATTAGATAATAATACTTGCTGTTATAAATGCTTGTACTTATTTGCTTTTCGTGTACAAATAGTTCTAAACATTCTATTAATTGAATTGTTTATATTTTGATTGCTTTGAATCTTATTTTAATTGTTACTTCTTCGGTTTCACATCATTGTAATACTGTTTCTTTTTTATTTTCTTATACGAGGTAATTAGCAAGTTTTGCATTATTAAAAAAACGATCTTGAGATTTTAATGTAAATAGTACATTTTTTGACCTTCCCTGAATTGAGTGAATTGAGATTATATTTGGTATGACGTCTATTTATGTAAACCAATATACCTATTACGTATAAGAAAGTCCATTTCGGGACACTACAGATGTTTTAAATACACCATATATTGTCAAAAGTTATTTATTTCTATGTGTCGACTTCAAGGGCTGCTTTCACTTAGAAAAATATTTGTTTTCACAGATAACCTAAATTCAATATCTTTCCAAACAAAATGTGTATAGGGAATGATAAAGATGTGGTCTCTTGCCTTGGTTAACTTCTTATTTCATTAAGTTTCTAATTTCTAATAATGACTCACACAACATAATGTTTATGAACGTAATGCGGTTTGGTTAAAGATACAAGAAAAAACCCGCTACGAAAATAGCTAATGTTAGTTTTTTATTGACACTCCATATCTTTTAATCATCTTTATCCATCATAAAACTAGAAATAAAAATTAATTTTATTTGTTTTGCAACAAACTTAAATCTGCTTTTCGAATGGCCTAACATGGTTATTTTTATACTCGGTCGGTTTTTATTGTTTTATAAAATACATTTTATTATATTGGGATCTGCATTTTATATTCAATGTCACTGATGGGTGCGACGATGCATCTTTTGTTGTATAGAACAAAGAAATATTTCATTTAAGGAATATGTTAGTAATTATTGATTATAGCGAAACATTATTTTTTGTATCGTTATTATAAACTGTGTACTTATAAAATATAGAATTATATGCTAATTCTATGTATAATACTTGCAAAAAATAGCACCATATCATTAACGCAGAGATGTGTAACTGATTCAAAATAACATGTATGTAGTATTCAATATAAATGTAATCAGTAAAAAAAAAACATCGGCCATGTGTTGGCCCTAAACTTTCTTTTACGTAGTCAGTATATTTTAATTTGATAGTATATAAATTAAAATATAAAATGTTTAAATTTAAAAGAAAATATTTTTATTCATTATGTCCAGTAAAATTGTAAAGTTAGATTATTGTCAGATTTCTTAAAAAACATATGTATTTTAATATAAAGAAAATATAATTATTCATTACACATTATTACCAAAAATTATTATGGCTGGACATTTTTTAGTTTTCAAACTTACAAAATATTTTCATATAATATTTAAAATTATTTACTAACCTTTGTAACGTTTTTTCACTAAACTTATTTGTGACACTGACAATAAATGTTAAATGTCAAAATATTTGAATATTTAAAACAATTGGCATGCATAGTAGATGCGATTTATTATACCTATATAATTTCTCATACCTACGTAACTATGGCAATATCAATAAGATAAGATCTTGTAACTGGTACATTTTGAAGAAATGTTTCAAACAAAAGTTGTGCAGAATACTAATATCTTTCAATGTTATTCTAACTATATTTACTGCAAGTATAGCCGTTTCGGAGTTATTGCAGAAATTGTAAAAAGTGACTCAAGTAAACATGCACTTCCGGTTTGAATATGCTTTTCAAAAATAGGAGGTTTTCCTCCCAGGCATATACAAATCTTAAGTTTAAAGTTTCATAATTTTATCTTCAACGGTGTAGGCTGTAGAGCGCATACAGACTCACAGACACACACACACACACACACACACACACACACAGACACACACACACAGACGTCATTCCAAAAATAGTCAGACTCGATTCAGGGAAGGTCAAAAGGTGTATTTCCGTTAAAATTTCGAGAATTGTTTTTTTTCGTGATTACAATACTTACTTATTACTTCGTAAAAGAAAGTAAAAAGAGCGATATTCGTTCTATAAAAATCTTCAACTCAGGTATTAAATTAGTTGATTAAATAAAAATTCAGCATAACATCTCTCATCATTCAGGTAACTAAACTGATCAAACAGTAGGCGGAGATTATAATGAAGTTGAGTGAATGTTGTGACTGCAACCTTACTCAAAACGTTTTTTAAAAACATACATAAATGTTGAAGCTATTATTTATGTTTGAATAAAATACTTTTATCTTCCTTAACTTAATAATGTAACGTTTCAATTCAAACAAAATTCGTCTGGGCACCGTTGAAACTCTTAAATGTATTCATGATTCATCTGTGTATATAAAAAGCCTCTGAGTGAAGGCTTTTAGTATATATTTTGTGAAAACACAAAGACGTTGCCACAAATGGTGACTGCCGAGGGATAGAAAATCAATTTTTCTGTTATACAAAGTTTCTGAATCAGTTAGCTTCCCGTTGAACCTATGCCTAGTGGACTTCTTATATATCCATGAATAGTTATCCTCGCCAGAGAAAAGTACAGTGGAACTAAGATACAACGAACCCGGTTATAACGTAAATATGAATATAACCAACATTTTAAAGCTCTGGCGCTAAAAAATGTTGGTTATATAACGTATATAACAAACAATTGTACGGATATATCAAATACATTATTGCAAATAGTGTTTAGACGCATATTTACAAAAGTTAATTGAAAGTTAATAATACATTAATGGCTGATTGCATCAAAACGAAAGAATCTTAATCAAAGTGTAATTTTGCAAATTAAGTGAAAATCAAAGTATAAATTGATTAATATAAGTTTACATTAATTAAATATCATTATTCACATTAATTTTAGTCTTATTTAATGTTTAATTACATTATAACATTATAAACAAACTTAACGTACATTTTTGTTGGTGCAACTGGGCTTATGTATATGTAGGTAACTAGAAATAACCGAACTTATATTAAAATAAAACTAAATAAAACAGACAACACTGTTAAATTATATATGGAAATGGTGTGATTAATAATTAACGATTTGTTTTTATAGTTGTTTATTTTCTTGTATTATCAAATATTGTTCTATTTATGATCGATTAACGATTACATATGTATATTGCTTATACGATAATGGTGTAATTGTATATTGCGTACATATCACAGAATAACGGTCCAAAAATGTCTGATCTCTTGAAGTTCGTTATGTTTCACAAGGGGAATCCCAAACGTCCTGTTCCTTGGTAGTGGGAACTCTATTTTTAAACAAAAGGCATCATATTTGTCGAATAACTCAGTGTACCGAAATTTCAATATTCTTTAGCCAGCCATTTAATTATTTCCTAGGTTCTCTATATCTACCAATTTGGTAGCACCTAGATTGGAGAATATTCTCAGAGAACGGTAATTTACCGAGATAATTCTCATGCCTAGTAGCTTTAAATTGCTTTGCGCGCTACTAAACTGGAAGTGCTAATAACACCATGAAACACAAAAACACCATAACAAACTTGATAGATACTGGTTCTTCATTGTGACATATAAAATATAAATAATAAACATCATCTGTGCAATTTTCTTAGAATTTTTATTTTTGCTCTTACATACAGTTATTATGTATAAATCAATATATCACATTTCATTTTTTATTATTTAAACAGGCACTTTGATTATATAATATATATGTACATAAATGTATATTTAATAATTCTAAAGTTAAATTCCTGAAAAAGTTCTCTATCACTTACAAAAGTATAAAATTACATTAAAAAGATTAAAAAAGGTACAAAGTTAGTAATGTATCTCGAAAATGTCTAAACGTGTTTAAACGCTAACAAGCAAGCAGCACTATATATGTATATACATAGGAATAGCCATTGAAGCAGTTAACGGCATCTGATCATAATGTAGGAACTAATTTATCTTGACTCAGTGCCTGGAATCAATTGTGTAGTGCTATAACCCATAACCATATGTTATTAGTGCACGAAGAAGACAAGAATGTGTCTATATACGTATAGCAACTAGTCTATGGTATGCAATAATGTGCGCAAAATTTCCTATACCAACTGACTCAGTGACTGACTGCCTCACATCACACTGTTACTGTTCTCTGTTCATGCTCATATCCCCTCTCCTCGTATTAAATCCCCTCTTGTGGTTGGTGCCGGTATCGTTAACCCCGCCCATGTGTCCTTCGTCCGCCCCCTGTGAAGTTGGCCGCATTGCCTGTGTAGGAGGTCAACGACCGGACTCTACTTCGTTCGAAGTCACTTGTCCCCATGCTATCGCGTTTTGGCTCTTGCTGCCGCTGTGTGCGTGCGTGAAAGTTGATTATCTATACGTACATAGTACATACATATGTACACGCATATGACGCCGTTTTACTCTAATCAAGTGTAGGTGTGTGAACGACTGTTTCATATATCTGAATAGCATTGTTAATGAACGTTTAAAATGTTAATTATTTAAAAATATCTTTAGATTTTGATACTCGAGATATTTGTAAACATATATACAATAAGTTCAAATTTTAAACAATTTAATAACTACAATTTTCGTCCGCGTCTATTTTCCTAAACCCGATAAAACTTCGTATTGGACCACCTGCTTCTCGGGCATATAAAAACATTTAAACCAGTAAAATATTCCAGAAATGTAATAATGGGTGACCATCATTCTACCTTGCGGTTAGCTATGCATCCTTTTAGGTTTACCCTTTTTGGTTACTCCTAAATCAGTAAATTTTATTAAAAGCCTGGTTTAAGCAGGAAAAAAAAACTTTTCGTATAAATAATTCTAATTGGTTGCCCATTGGAATATTTAGTTATAAGATTATACAACTAGAAACCATTTCACATCTTACCGGTTCTTTTTCAGTAAACCATCTGATTTTGAATCAATACAACAATTTGTTTTAGTTGTATTGTAGACTGTTGAAAATAATATTATCAGGCATAATTTATATTATATATTAACTAAAGAAAACTGTCATCAATAATAACGGCTGTTATTATTAATATTTTATCTTATGAGAATTAAAACAAAACACCAGTTTACAAAACTTCCAATGACAATATATAATCATGATAAAATAAAACACCAAAACAGCACCTATGAAATGTTTATCCCTATGTTGCACGAATTTACGAAGCAATAAGAGATTGTTGTATTTCCAAGAAAAACCTTGTATTTTAAATCTGTATAAGTAAAAAGAAGTTACCCTGCAACATGTCATACATGTTTTGTGCACTAATAAATAAAATATAACAAATTCAATTCACTATGTTTTGTTTGGTTGTTATAGTTACATATGTTATTTAGACAGCTTACGCAACGAAATCTCGCATTCAAGCATGCAAGGCATTCATTCTATCACAGTAACTAACGCATGTAATTGCAACGGAAATTATCTTGTTTTATAGATTGTGTCGAAATGATATTAAAAATAACTTCTCGGTTATATCACTAAAAGAAAATATGTGTATATTGTCGATCGACTTTATAATTAGTTTTTATATCTATAAATACTTATTATTGGGTTTTAGTAGCATATCCTAAATATATTGTTTTCAGACTTTTGTGCATAATTATACTAATAATAAACATTTGCTTAATTTTACATAATTATTTTTGCATAACTAAGTCTAAAAGCCACCAAAACTAACCGTACCCAACAGTAGCCCTATGCTAAACTTAAAATGTATACCATCGGAATTTACGTATATAACGACTTACGTCGGTCTGAAAAGTTTCCGACCTCAACATGAAGATAGCAGCACTCGTAAATAAAAGCTAGGGAATTTCGTTGTTCATCTGTTGACAGTTACTCACCAAAGTTTCAGCCATTTTGGACGCGCAGTTGTTATGTAACAGTCGTTTAAGTGAGTGGATGTGAGTGTTTTTATGAAAATGGACAAAATCGAGTATCGAGCTGTCATCAAATATTTGTTTTTGAAAGGCAATACGCCTACGCAAATCAAAGATGAGTTGGATTCTGTGTATGGGGACTCTGCACCATCATTTACCACAGTGAAATTTTGGGCAGCTGAATTTAAACGTGGCCGTAAGAGCTTGGGAGACGATGAACGTTCGGGACGTCCAAAAACTGCAACTACCGACGAAAACATCGCCGAATTAAAGTGAGAGAGATAGCAGAGGTTATGAACATGTCAAAAGAACGTGATTGTCACATATTAAATCAACATTTAGACATGAGAAAGCTGTCCGCGCGTTGGGTGCCGCGTTTGCTCACGTTAGACCAAAAACGTGTCTCACACCTCAGCGGTTGCCATAACGAAAATCCACGAATTACGGTTTGAACTGCTTGACCATCCGCCTTCTTACTCACCAGATCTAGCCCCAAGCGACTTCTTTTTGTTCCCTCATCTAAAAATTGCGCTCGGAGGACAGAGATTTTCGTCAAATGAAGAGGCAATCCCCTTCGTAAACAATTATTTTGCAGAGAAAAACGCCGAGTACTATTTGGACGGGTTACAGAGATGGGAGCATCGCTGGGAGAAGTGTGTAGAGTTACAAGGAGACTATGTTGAAAAATAAAATTCTGAAAAAATGTCTTGTATCTTTGTTAGGTCGGAAACTTTTTCAGACCACCCTCGTACGATTTACTATGGACCATATTCCAGTTGACTTTTGCCTTCATACAATCCTATAATGTATAAAAATAACTCTAATGACACTTTTGAATATAAAAGTGAGTAGGTAAGATTGTTGTTTTCAATGGTCATTAGACGGCGGGGCTGAAATTCTAAGTTTGTGTTAGGTGCGGTACTGTGTTGGCAACAACAGGATATTCATGTGAAAATATTTTCGTCTGATGTTGTTTACGTGATTTAAACTGTTTTAATCATCGACACTGTTCTGTGCTTTGCTTTATTTTGTATGTGTGTGTGCGCATTTTCAACTAACATCAGGAACTAACAATAAATAACTGAATCTTAAACAAAACTTTAAGTTAAACAGGTCATAAATATGCGACGCGAAATGAAGACGTTCAAAATTATATCTTTGCCAGGGTCTAATGAGAGCAGTTTATGACTTAAAAATGCAATTGCGATGTTCATTATTAATTAGAATTCAGATATGGTGACGAATATTTATTATTAGTATAAGGTTCAATTTCATCAATGTTAGTTAAATATATTTGTTAGTTTAAATACACAATATCGAATCAAAATGATATTTCTTATGACAAAACTAACTAAGGAATCAATTTTACTGAAATTGATTAAATTGGGCCTAAGTTATTTAATGGTTTAATCTTTCAATTTAATAGCTATTCCAAGCAAACATTGGTGCATATTTGTATAAATAATCAATAAAATTATCATATATATATATATATATATATATATATATATATATATATATATATATATATATATATATATATATATATATATATATATATATATATATATATATACATATATATATATATATATATATATATATATATATATATATATATATATATATATATAATTTGTATAAAAAGCAGATCAAGAAAACACGTTCGATGAATTATCTGGAAATATCCATCAGCGATTATATGTTTTTTTTTTACTAAACGTCAGATTGCCAACGAAAGACTCACTTTTGCCAAAACTTGAATAAACTTTAGATACATCTAAATATTATGACGAAAATAATTCTTTTGCTTTGTTATAAAATTGAAATTTAAAATACTAAATGATACAAAATAAAATGAAGACCAAAGCTAAAAGAATTTGAAGATATTGGGCCCTAATACCTTGATAAAGCCAACATGTAAGTTATAAAATCAGATAATCAATTTAAAGATGTCTATGTGCATTTTATAGATTTTCATATACCTAATATAAGAAAACGTGTGTAAATGATCAGATTTTAGGATTTTACAATAATGGTGTCTGAAGTTCTTTACGATTATTTTCTAATTTAAGCATGAATTTGAACATAGTTTTGTTGTGTATTCTAGTAAAAATTTCAACTTACTCAAGTTGAAAATTACAACCATTTCAGTTATTTGGCAGCACCTACTAATAAATATTACAAAAGCGCAGAAATCTAGCAAATTTGAAACAATAAATTTAAAGTTTGATAATTACGCAATTGAGAATATACCTTATACTGTGTATTATAGTAGGGTTATTGTACTCTGGCAAAGGTATTCTTCAAAAGATGACATCTGATATGAACAATGATTATATGCTTTTTTATACAGTTTATTTTTTTTTCTTATCTGGTATTATTTACTTTCCAAATATAAATGACTAGTATCTTTTAGTTAGTATTTTATTTTGTAGCAGGTTTTTTCTTTCCTTTTTTTCTGTCAAATTCTATTGTTCAGTATTTTGGAAATGTTTATCAAAACTTATGATTTAGATTTTATTTTTTAAGAAATCGTTGAACCTAGATAAGGAAGATTTACGGGGATTATTATCAATTCAAATTGAGAATCTAAATTAGTAGCATCTGGCGATTAAGATAAAGTACGAATTTTAGAAGTGTTTCATTTCATCTTTTTGAGATTTTTACTATATTGTAAAGATGCTCAGGCGCCATCAAAATTGTTGAATTTGTATTAAATAGTTTATAGATGTATCCCAAATGCTTCTGTAAAGTTAAAATACATTTTGCGAAATAGCTTAAAAATTATATGGTTCGAAATTTAACATACTCTTCCGCTGACAAATATGTTTGAATAAATAAAGGACAAATACTTAAGTGCTATGGAAGAACATTCTCTAACTATTTTTTCGAGAAATTAAATAAATATCTTTGAAAAATTCATTATAAATTATATTATCTTAAATCATATTATTTATTTTATTTTCTTAATTTTTCTACGATTGTACTTTTACTGAACATCCTGAATATGATCAGACGTAATTTTGCTAAAAATATCTGCTCAGCTCAGTGCTAATTTGTAATAACAGAACTATAAGTATTCATTGCATAAGTTTACAATGAAGTATGGTTAGATAATTTAAATAAATAGGTGAGTACGTTCATAACACACTGTGTAAATTATGATGTTGATTGCAAAAGCCACTTCATAGTAACGGTTATAACAAGTGGCATAATACTTAATATCTACATATATACACACATACATACCTATATACTGTCAATGATAGTCTTCGTTAAATACAGACTTTTATATTTAATTATACTTGTTTCTTATTAATAACTGAGTAATACATGGATATTATAAATTAATCTTTCTTACACAAAACAAATAACACGATATTAATCAATTTCCTTTATAGATCAACATATTTATATATATTCGGTTGAAGTGAGCAATGTCCTTAAGTAAACGTACCAATTTCCTTCTATTTAATCAATCAGAATATGTTATACTTACAATTATCAAACTTAGATTTAAGTATGACATGCAACAAAGTACCTTCATATACGAATGTAGGTATATAAGTATTGTAATCATGAACATTTTCGTAGGTACTCGAGATTTTCACGGAAATACACCTTTTAACCTTCTCTGAGTCGAGTCTGACTATTTTCAGAATTCCGTCTCTATAGCCAAAACGGCCAATGCTATAATCATGAAACTTTAAACTTAAAACTTGTATATGGCTCGCAAGAAAACCATCTATTTTTGAAAAATATATTTCAACCGAAAATGCATGTTTACTCTAGTAATTTTTTGAGAAATATGCAATATCTCCAAAACGGCTGCTCTTACAGAAAATATACTAGTATTCAAAATGAAAGATATTAATATTATACACAACTTTTGTTTGAATATTTTCTTAAATAAATGCATTGATTACAAAGAAAATTGCTATTTACATTTTTAGTTCTCTTATTTATGTTGCCATGGTTACGTAGGTATGGGAAATTATACTTATGACATATAGTACTAGTGTAAAAGAGTTTTAAAGTTTAGTAAAATATTTAAAATATTATATATACATATTTTCTTAGGTTCTTAGTTCATTTAAAGACTAAAATATCTGCAGTGTATTGCACTGGACTTTCTTATACATATTTTGTTTAGATAAAGAGGTTATCAAAATACAAAATCTAAACAAAATATGCCTAATACGTATAAGAATGCCCAGTGCAATACACTGCAGATGTTTTTGCTAGGTAGTTCCTTGTTTTGTTTAAACTTTACAATATTGCGCTAAAGTTATTATTTTATGATTAAGGTTTGGTTATCCTATGATAATTTGCCGTGTCCATATTCAACAAATTCATTCGCCCGTGTCGAGTAGATGCGCATGAAAATCAAGTTAGTTTTATAATATGACCATGCAACGAAACGTAGATTTACAATAGTTGTCTATAATAATTTTGTATATGAGTTCACTAAAAATTAAGATTAAAATTACATTGTTGGTTTAGAATAGCACGTCAAGCATTTGTATTTTGGATAAGTTCAATAAACTGCATACAATTTCTCAATGTTATCTAGTGTTAAATTGGGGATTTGAGACTTAACAGTTGCGCAACAGTATCACCTGGTTGCTGTCAGCATCTAACTAAGTAGTGTAGTGATCAGTCGAAAAATCTGTATGTAGGTGTGTACGTTTGGAATGCACCTTTTCGAGTTGTTGTTTGTTGTAATCAAGTGGTAATAATATTTGGCGCCATTTCCACGCTTAGTTTGCTCTTGCATACCGCTGTCCATAATTGGGTACCTGTACCTACCTGCGATGATAAATGATTCGGTTTTTGATAGATTGGGATGTTTTCAAGTCTGCGCTCTTAAACTTTCCTTTGTTTATGCATACCATTTTAACACTATGGCGTTTATTATACATATATAAGTAACCATCATCGTATGGCGTTTTGATATCAAGGTGGCATTTCAGAAATATTTCAATTATGTTTTAGAAGAGAACAAATATCACTTATTCGTAATAATAATAATCTTCAGTTCTCGCTATAGTTATTATGAACAACGCTTCTGCATTCATTTTATTAATTAAATCATTTTTGACCGTGTTGTTTTTAAACTATTAATTATTAAAGTTTAAGCAAAATGGCGTCTCTGTCTAACAGTAACCTAGGGAAGAATTGACATCATTGCTAGCGCTTTTATTTAGTTGTGACACCAATGATTATTAATTGTGAACATCTATCAAACAGTATTTGTCGTTATAGTACTTGTTCTTTATCCATTATCTAACTCTATTTCTTTCTCAATATCAAACCTAACGCATATGTTGGTATAAAAAATTCACTGTCGTAAAATCTGCAAGGCGGTGACGTCATTTTACTTTATTTTTCAAATTTGAATAATGGGTATGAATCAACATATTCCTTAACGTCACTTGCATATAATTTGAGGAAATATATTAATGTGATGGCAATTAAGAAAGTAAAATAAAATATTTATGAGTTTCTCTCAAAATAACCGTTTGGTTGATAGATCTTACCGTTCTTTCAATTACTTAGGTATATGTTATATTTCAATGTTTGATTTGGTTATTCGTGTATTAATTCAAGAATTTCGTTTAGTTGGTAGCTTTTCCTACCATTTTATTTAGATTACTAACGTTTTTTTTTTATCAGTATTTGGTTTGGTTCTTTGAATTTTCCATTTATTTTACAATTTCTTTATATTTCTTCTGCCTTTCTCAGTATTTGCAATTATTCTAAGTTACTGTTAGATAGTGGCGTAATCCTCTTAAAAATTAATTAATTTATACTTTAAAAACAAATATGTTTGTTAATTATTTTAGAAGTATGTAAATATTAGTTTATAATTATAATTAATGCAGATTCTCATTTACATTATCGATGTTTAACGTTTAAACATAAATAACTGATATGTATAATACTTGAATTAGTATAATATTGAGTTATATGCAGGTAAATGATATTATTTTCACCAAAGCAACGATTGACGCATTCCCATTAGTGATCTCTATTTATCTAATGTCAAATGAAGTAATTTTATCATTTTTAATAGTATTTTAGATGAATTATAAGCGCTTTTACGTTTTGCTCTGACTTCTGAGCACAACTATAATAAATTTGATATTTTAAAATCCCGTTCCAATATCACAATGGTTCGGTTTGATGATAATGCATTTCTCTGTCTAAAAGAGTAGTTCAGCAACGCTCCATAAATTTATATAAATTTTATGAAATAGTATATATTTATTGCAGTTAAAGTATACCTTTGAGAAACTATAATATAGAAACGCGCTCAAACACAATGTGACATTGAAATTTATGAGCCCAAAATTGAAAATAAACAATGTTTTGAAATGGTGCTTTTTTGTCGTTTATAAATGTGAAATTTTTCGTTTTTTTGAGGTCAACCAAAGTATAGCTACTAATATAAAAACATAAAAATATTTACATTATGGTGAAGGCAAATACTTTAATTGTCAGTAAATCTTTGTGTTAAGTGGAAAAAAACAATAAATATATTGTATTTAGTCTAATAGCTGTCAGTATTAATTGAAAATACTTATAACTCATGTCAAACCGGGCACTGAAACTGTGCAAGACTACATTGTTGGGTTAGGTTATTAAGCATTGACATTCCACTTATATTTGTTGCATTCTTTGCGTCTCAAACAATGAAATATGATTGTAATCATAGCTCATGCAGATCAAAATAACGCTATTAGTTCTTTTGTAAATATTACCAAAGAGATTTCAAACTACGCTAATTTAATTTATGAAATAACTTAGCTTTATTTGTAATCACTTTTTATTCCCATTAATGACGGTCAACATATATTACTAATTGTTATTCAGCGTTATTATTTTAGTCATTTAACCAAAATTATAATTATAATCTTCTTTTTACAATATACTTTATTACATGCGTCCAGAAATTATAAATTACGATTTACGTAACTTAAATTAAAAGTTTAAAAAGCACAATCTATTAATTATAATCACGATTGACGTCGAATTTTAACCCATAAAAATTCTTTTAGAATTTAATAGCCATACGTATCAAATAACGGATACGAAACTAATAAATTCATTTTGAATCAATAATGAGAGAGTACAATTTCAAGAAATACAAATCAAAAATTGTTTTCGGATAATTTATCATATTAGCAATTTTGATGTACATACATACATAGATCATAAAGTGATTCAAATATGTCACAACTCTAATTATAATTACGGAATAGTTTGAATTCTATTTCGTAATATTGTGATTCATGGTTCAAAATCTTTATTTTTATTGCACGCCTACTCCAGAATTAGTAGTGCTAGTGTTCTATGATAATAAATCATTTTTCCAATCGTTAGTTTGTAATAATATACAAATCAAAATAACGCCATTACTTGATCGTGTACATGTCGTGCAATATACACACTTTAAGCCTATAGGTAAATGCTATTTCATGAATTTAGGTTATGTGCTAGGTAGAATTCAATTTTTTTAATAATATGGTTACTATAGTAACAACACAATCTAATTTTGTTGTGTTGAGTAAGAAACAATTGTGGGCATTAATCATGCAAAGCCACGCAAAGATTCCATCAGAAATTGTTTTTGTCATTGTTTATAAACAAACATTCACTTTATGAGTAAATAATTATTTGACCGACTTATCTTAAAATTCTATAAATAAACTGCTAATAAACTAACATTTTACTCAATTCACTAAGTAATCTATTACATATATGGAACTGATCGGTAAATGCATGAAATATATTTTCCTCAATTTATATATATATATATATATATATATATATATATATATATATATATATATATATATATATATATATATAATATATATATATATATATATATATATATATATATTATATATATATATATATATACTATATATATATATATATATTATATATATATATATATATATATATATATATATATATATATATATATATGAAATATATAGGTTATGATGAGGAAAAAGTAAATCATTGTCCTTATATTGTCACTTGCATATTAAATGATTAATTATACTGAATTTATAATACAGAATATTAAAATAATAATATAACTTGTATTAAGATTCAATCAGGTGTTTTATATTTTTTACTATGCGAAGTACATATTTTAATTATTTTTATTAAATATTATTATAATGTAGTATAATATTATGATGGGCCATCTGTTGGTTTCTTTTTGAAGTGCGTGTTATTTCAACAGTTTGCAACTGACGCGCTTGACATTGATAGATATGTATTGTCAAACCTCCACTGTACTCCGGTGTACTCTTTTCAATATGGCAATAATCATTGAAAAATATTGAACGGTGTTTTAATAGCAATTTGAAAATGAACCAACAGATGGCCCATCCTATATATTTTTCTCCGTGTAACTTTAAGTTTATTTATATTTATGTATTTTTAAGTATAACAAATTAATAAATATTTAAGTTATTGATAAGCAATCCACTGTGCAGTTTCAAATATTTAATTTAATGTGTTTAACGATAATTATAAATTCATTTTCCGTTAAAATATACTTGGTTTAAGATAATCTTTAAAATATGAAACTATATAATAATAGTAAAAATGTTTTCAAAACAAAAAACAAATAATGCTATCTATTTTTCGATAACTATGAATTAGTAAGGTACTTGAATTTTGTATGGTTTTGCACCTGACGAGAGGGGTCATTGAACAGTAGTTAAAGATGATGTGTTATAATTAGAAAACAAAAAAAGAACAACAAATAAACAACAACAATAAATGTTTAAAACGCAGAGCAATGAGCATGAAGGCTATACACGTGTATTACCTATCTATTTGTTAACCGGAAGGTGAAAGTTTTCATGACGACAACAAATACACACACACACACACACAACGCGGACTGATCCCAATCTTATACACTGGAGGTCATTGAGAGGTCATTGATTTGTTTTGGTTAGATGAGTTCTTGGAAAAGCAACTGTCGAAAGCCGAAATAAATCTTCATTTTATATTAGGTATTCTGTTCTTGTAGGCTGGGCTCTATCTAGAATCCAATTATTACACCAAATAAATACGAAAATAATCTAACCTAGTGCCACTCTAAATTATTTCTAAAATGTTAGTAGGTTTCTAGATGTTTTTGTTTACAGATACTCGCATTTCTAAATTCTAAATAAATACTATAACAAGTTAACGGTTATTATTTATGATTTTTATTCAATATTTAATTGATTCTTACAAAATATTTTTCATATACAAAACTGAGTATTAAAATTGGGAAAATGTCAGAGATGTAGTGAGTATTAAAAATCGCACGAATTCTCCATAAAATGAAATTCGGTTCGTTTCTCATATTTGATTTGGGTTTTATTAAATTTCAAGCGATTTTAATAGAAAACAGAATTTTGCGTCTCAGACAACCCGGTTTAAAAAAATCTATTAGATTTTTAGGTTAAGTTTTATCAGATTGCTTTTAATTAGTGATCCCACGAAACTAAGTCTCGTCTCGTCTTCTTTTTGAGATCGAGACTTAAACCTCGTCCCCTCTCCATCTATTCCTAACTACGTATGAAATAAATTTGTAGAGCGTGATAAAAGACATTTTTTTTTTAGAAATTTTATTTTAATAAGTTTCTATCCTTACATATTGGTATTTACAAGGCAACTTAATAATAACTTCATGTTATGTACAAAATCATTTTTAATTTAATCAATTTTTCTTTAAAAATTATTTTAGCGATATAATTTTTTTAAATTCTTATATTACAATATTAAATTAAAAAAACTTATATAATATTGTACAATTTACAGAAACTTCCTTAAATTAAGATTTAAACACGTTTACGGAAGTTTAAAGATGCAAATCGGTTAGACAAAAATAAGTTTTTCACATATTGTTAGCATCTCACTATTTTGGTTCTAATTTTATGTAGGTACAGGAAAAAGATGCAATTCTTTTTTTGGAATATTAAAAAATTATTGTGTATAAATTCTTTTTATATGCGGCCCCAAAATTATTACTCATGCTAAACGAACAGGCTTGCGTCTGTGAAGGAATTTTCTTGCCTCTGGTACTTGCAACTAGTATGTGTTTTACTAACAACGCTTTTTTCGAGGTTTGTTACATTCTTCGATTTCGTTATTTATGTCTAAATTCAGGTAATGAAGCAGGTTTCATTTTTAAATTTACACACATGCTTTCGTATTGCAATATATCAATTATTGTTGTAGCATATAATTTTTAGATTTTTTTATTAACATAAGTTCCACCATTTTAATTTAAGGTGAAGCATCAAGCTCGCTAA
>JADQWA010000073.1:42536-93974 GCA_018344505.1 Nebria ingens riversi | reverse complement strand
CCTAATTTAAGCTATTCTTAAGGAAATCATGTAGAGTAAAAATCTCGATAATATTATTATAAACGTATGGTGCGTGTTCATGGCAGACAATGTTTATTTTTTTCAAAGTGATACCTGTTCTGTAGGCGTGTCAACCATTGAATTATTAAATATGTCATACGCTGTTATGTATCGTGACATACACGTAACAATAAATAATAACTGTTCTTAGATATTTTATCAGCACACAAAAAGATAGTCTTCGACTTATGCTTGTTAAATTTTTGGTGCTATTTTTGTAAAGGTAAAAGTTGAACTTACATAAACACGACTAGGTTCAATTAATATTTTATTAAGAAAAAGTAATATAAGTCCCAAAGAACCATCTCAAATTTACAACCTTCAAAATAAATAAAGTCCGTATAACGAAAGAGTATTGTTTTCGAAAAACCAACGCTATCTAGGATATTTGCTTCATTTTGATATGAGTCCAAAAATAACTAATGTATGTAATAAATAACTGGCCCCAAATGGAGCAAATGATATAATTCTTTCACAAAATATTGTGCCGTATGTCTACAAGAGTAAACTTGTAACTATTGATACTATTTTGTATTTTTAAATATCAGCATTTAATGAATGGTTGCTTTAAAGCGAAATCGATGCATTCCTGTGTTTTTTCTTGCTCATAAAAATGATAAATGTTCAAATTAAGTTCAAAAAATAAAACCTGTACCCTATAACACATATATAACTAGCCTATAAAGCACAAGTATAAGAAAATCTGCAGAGGCGTAAAAATAAATGCCCTAATTATACTTTCTCATCACGCCATAACATTTTTATGATCACCTAAAAGCGAGTTAATAATGATTTTATTGCCATAATAAATAAAACGTTTGCTGAAATTACAACAAGTCAGTGTGAATTAACTGAGTCAAATGATATTTCACAAGTTTACTGTGTAATTAACAGCGACACCATTCTATACGAGTCTCACATATACACACTAACTCCATCACATTTCTACGCTCATATGCCATAGAATACGGAGATTCCAATACCTATATATATATGCATCATTTAAACAACACTTGAAATAAATGTTCGATATAATTTCTCTTGTAGAACTTGGCACCGCATCGTAATTCGTAATATTAATAGATTTAGATATGTTATCTTTATTTTAAAAAAACATTCCTGTTAGTTAGTATTTTTGAATAACGACAATAATGCGAAATATAAATTAAAATTGGTTTATACATTTATTTAATCAAGTAATAAATTTAATTTAACGTAACACCTGTCAAAAATTGTGAAATTTGTAACTACTTGAGGAATTACTTATTGCTTAGTTTAGGCATGCTGTAATCGGTAGTTTCTCTTAGGAATGTTGCGATATTGGATCTATCAATATCATCAGCCGAACTATGTACATAACTAGTGGGCCTGATAAAATGTCAAGATAGTATTTCGCATAACTTGCGAAACAAATTAGAGCGATAGTATAAATTATGAAGAATAGACGTATATGCGAGTGCGACAACTAGATAAATTAAATCATATGACTGATATCCGTTATTTACTATAAAAGTTGTACTGCTTAAAAGATAGCAATTGTTTAAATAGTTTTTTTAACAATTTATATTTAATAAATGATATATTATTTTACTGCTCAGTCTAATGGACAAAAATGCATATATGAAAGAAACAAAACTAGAGCAAATAAAATGTATGGCTGATACTTGATATTTTACTGTAAAAGTTGTATTAATTGAAACGTTAATAATTTTATAAATAATTTATTGATGAAACCAGTGTTGTGATTTTACTGAAACTGCAGGAATAAACGTGGGTGGTATTTATTATAATTTGTCGAGAATATGAATACAATATAAACAAACATATCTATGTATATAAAAATAAAATCACCTCCACTACCGAAATGTTACGAGTTAATATTTACAAAAATTATATATTGCATTTAAAAAAAAAACAAACGAACAGCATCGTTTTATATAAAAATAAATTTACATTTTTTGCTGAATACGCGCTTTACATCCTGTGGATATAATTTTTCCTGCTATATGTTATATTCCTAACCAAACACATATATACGAATAGATTTCCGTTTCCGTGGTTATTTCTCATATTAATAATATAATATTTATACTAACGTTGATCATATCACAATTATTATATTATATATTAGTCTACTCCTGTCTGTATGTATGTCGTATATTAATAATACCAAGTTCTAGTAAATTGTCGTCAAAAATAAAATAAACATTTAATTATATAGATTTTTAGATTATCGTACGTAGTATTTCCTTAACAAAAAGTCGTCTTTTATCATTCTGAATCCATAAATATATATATAACTCATATATTTAGATGTTAGTCGTCGTCCGCTCGCTCGTAAGAGTAATATTTGTCGCTTCTTCTCCTCTGAAGATAATGAACGGATTGACACTAAATTTAGTATATATAATCTATAAGTACACAATTCGTGTTGCTTGCAATTTAAATCCATTAGATCTTTTATTTCCGGAGTTATTGGGTGCCAAAAAAAGCAATGATCATAAATATATATTTTAGAACATTTTTGAAAATGCTAAAGAAAGCAAATCTTGTTTTGTTAAAATGTTAGTGATGATGGTATTACATGCAATGTTTATTTATATAGAAATTCGCCATGCAAAACTTGGCGAAACCATTGCTTGTTTTTTTCCTACATACGTAGAATATATATATATATATATATATATATATATATATATATATATATATATATATATATATATATATATATATATATATATATATATATATATATACTAGGGGAACTACATAGTGGTATTTCATTTCTGTGTCGTGCAACCTACAACAACAATGGTTTCGAATCGAGAAGTTACAGAGGTTGGTGTGGCGGCAAGCCCGTCAACTGTTAGAACTTAAACTGTATCCACCTACTCTATATAAACTAGTGGCAATGTTGTATAGCAATGCTATGCCTGCGCCAGTCCCAGTGTGACAGCAAAGACTAATTCTACACCAACGTAACGTATGGTGTGTTTTATAGGTGCGCATTTCCCGACGTTTCAGCTAGATTAGACCCAAACACAACTGTGTATGAACTCATTATGACATCCTGTTTGTTAGGTTAGCGAAAATTTTCTCTGGCATACACGCACATTTGCACAACTCTCTTTCTCTTTACACGTCGTCTCTTATTGTGCTTTTGTTGTATCTTTACAGTGTTAAATTAGAAGTAGGTGATGGTGAAAGATTTTCCCAGATTGTAATGTATTTCGAAAGTACTTCTACGTTTTCAGTTTATGCTAAATACTAACATTATAATGCTGACGTATTTGCAATCCAAAGTGTTTATGTTTCTATAGTTATGTCATTTACACAGTTTACATATTTCATCCACAAATTACAACGAAAATAATAAAATAATTATTTAGATATTCTGACATAACTATCAATCTTCATTTATATTATATCGGAGATATAATGCAATATTTTGTTATTTCTACCCAGTTATACGGCATTTCATTTTGTCTTGCTTGATATGTAGAATGACAATTTTCACTATAGCATTAAGAAATAATTAAAATAAGAATGCTACGCCATTCAATATTATATCTGTTAATTATTACCGATAATAGTTTGATGGGAATAGGCATAAAGTCATATATATATATATATATATATATATATATATATATATATATATATATATATATATATATATATATAAATAAATTAGTATATATATATATAATATATAATATCTATCATGTTAGCCGTTACTATGTAAAACTCCATTATATAAAATTAGGAAAAGTAGAAATAATACTCTGTGTAAGTTTTACTATATTTAATTTATTTTAGTAGTTACTAGTTTCACCACACTGTGGCATATTCAGACTATCTATATATGATAGTCTGAAGATACCACAGTGTGGTGAAACTAGTAACTACTAAAATAAATTAAATATAGTAAAACTTACACAGAGTAATTATTTCTACTTTTCCTAATTTTATATATATATATATATATATATATATATATATATATATATATATATATATATATATATATGTATGTATATATATATATATATATATATATATATATATATATATATATATATATATATATGTATATATATATATATATATATATATATATATATATATATATATATATATTATAATATAAATTTTCACTTAATTTTTGTTATAAACAAATTATGTTTTTTAATATATTCAGAAATTTTAAAATATATAATAGTAAAAAGCTGAGAATTCTTTATTTGTTTTGTAACCCTGTTATTCCGGAAGTATAAGGCGTCGAGAATTTAAATTGAAAGCGGCTTGAATGGGTACTTATATTATATTTGTGTGCGAGTTTTGGTTGAAATCTGTTCGTTATCTTCAGAGAAGAAGTGGCTATAAAATTTGCTCTTACGAACGAAGGAGTGAGCGACATATATCCAAGTATTTGAGTTATACACATTTAAGGGAATATAAAACGAATTTATTTCAAATAAATTTCGATTCTGAAATTGTTACACACGATTCACTTAAGCGTTTTATTTTCTTATACGTAGCAATAAGTAAGTATTCTAATCACAAAAAAAATCTCGAGATTTTAACGGAAATACAACTTTTGAACATCCCTGAATCAGATTTGAATTATTTTTGGAATGATATGGCGTGTGTGACATATATATATATATATATATATATATATATATATATATAGATATATATATATATATATATATATATATATATATATATATATATATATATATATATATATATATATATATATATATATATATATATATATATATATATATACATATATATATATATATATATATATATATATATATATAAATTACGAAAAAAAGCCCAGAACAAGACACTGCTGATATTTATACTTTATACTGTGACTCAAAATGTGTCAAATTTAAATCTCTTTTTGTGACTTGAATGTATATATTGGGAAACGAAATGACCAGTTAAATATAGCCGTAACCTGTTTCGCAGTATATTTCAGAAATAATATTCGCATTACAGAATTAAATATTCGTAGTAAAAACACAGAGAAAATTATAAATGACTTCATGTCATGTAGGTGTATCCTGCAAAACGTAATTTTCTATGGCGGGTGTTTGAATTATGATCATGTCGTGTTCAGATGTAATGCGTTTTAAGATTTCGCCGTTTGTAACTTTGTAACCTCACTGATGGCAAACTGTTTGCATGTGTGTGTGCTTTTGAAATATGCAGCAGAACGCTTAATAGCTGTTACCCCAGCCTCAAGCACATCGTATCCCATTAGCTAATTCGTTTTACACACAAATGAATTATTTACAATTTACATCCATTTTTCATTTCTACATATTCACGATTATAATAAATTCCGGCGTAATATTTCTTAACAAGACTTTGTCAAACATTCAATAATTATTTTATATACCTACCTACAACATTCGTCAGTGATTTCTAATTTTACGTAGATACTTCATTTTTACGAAATTCATATTTGAACAATAAAAATCTATCACAAAATAGTACTGGAAGATAATTTTACGGTATCGATCATTTGAATTGCAATGGATCGCTTAAAATTTGAAAATTTTAGAATTTTAAATAAAACGAATTAAAGTAATGCTGAAAAATAGTGATGGCATGTTATTCCCCGGTGAGGTAACAACAGTATTTTAAAATTGTAATTTAAATTATAAATGACATCAAAGAATTTTTAGTAGAAATTCACTGATATCCCAATACATTGGATCTCGTTTTAATTCCTCATTCCGATAAAAAAAAAAAACAAAGGCATGTTAGTCTATAATTAGTGTCAAACTCATTGCTAGAAAATTACATAGGGTAATAGTAATTCACATAAAAGCTGATGATGACAAATAAACGTGGATTGAAGTCTAGTATTGTGAACGCGACGTTTAGTGCTTTGTGTAGCGCAAGCTTTTCATGGTACGGCAACTCATTTCACAGTACTGCGGTCTCCATTTTCAAGATTACTATCCCTGATTAAAAAAATCTAGAGTTTCCTGT
Organism: Nebria ingens riversi; assembly: GCA_018344505.1. Taxonomy (NCBI): domain Eukaryota; kingdom Metazoa; phylum Arthropoda; class Insecta; order Coleoptera; family Carabidae; genus Nebria; species Nebria ingens. The sequence goes on along the minus strand of JADQWA010000073.1, from coordinate 87,893 downwards.
CACCCGAGTCATAGTTCCGGGTGCGGACATGCTATTACTGCATATACCGCAGATTGAAAGTAATTTAACCATTCCCACTAGTGTCTGCCTTTAATTTTATTCATTTATATTTTTATTTCTATTTCTAATCAAGTGTAAGTATGTCCTATTAACTTATAATCAGAAGATCCATTACTTAGTAAAGAAAAATAAATAAAAGTCTTTTCGCATGAAATTCCACAGACTTAAGTATATTTATGTAGTCAATAAACAATTTTCGCAAGTTAACTTGTACTTTAAAACGGTTTGCATGAGTTTGACCCAGTTTGACATTTTGAAGATGTATGACGTCATTAGTCAAACGAAATTCGCCTGAGTTTGGTAAACCGTTATTTATCTTTTTTCAATTAAAACGATATATCGTGATAAGATTTGGAAACTTATATTATGGGTAGTGTAAAGATTTTATAAATGGGATAAACATTGTGTTTTTCTATAATTCCGAATAGATATAGACACAACTGTGTAAAATGTATCTTATGAATTTATTAGCAGATATCTGTCAATTATGAATTATGATGTTTTTTTTAAATTATTTACTATATAGTTGAGAATAAATACTTCAGGGTTTATGTCTGTGTGGCTGTGTTTTTGTGTATGTGTGCGTTAGTGTGCCTGTGTATCTGTGTGTTTGTGTGGGTCTGTGTGTACGTGTGTCTGTGTGTATATGTGTATGTGACTGTGTCTGTTTCAGTGCCTGTGTGTCTGTGTCTGTTTCAGTGCCTGTGTGTGTGTGTGGTGTGTGGTGTGTGTGTGTGTGTGTGTGTGTGTGTGTGTGTGTGTGTGTGTGTGTGTGTGGTGTGTGTGTGGTGTGTGTGTGGTGTGTGTGTGTGTGTGTGTGTAGTGTGTGTGTGTGCGTGTGCGGTGTATATATATATATATATATATATATATATGTGTGTGTGTGTGTGTGTGTGTGTGTGGGTGACGTGTGTGGATGTGTGTGTGTGTGTGAGATGTATGTGTGTGTGTGTGTGTGTGGTGCGTATGTGTGTGTGTGTGGTGCGTATGTGTGTGTATGTGTGTGTGTGTGTGTGTGTGTGTGTGTGTGTGTGTGGTGTGTGTGTGTGTGTGTACGTGCGTCTGTCTCTTAATACATGAAACTGACTCCTAATTGCATCTGAAGTTGATATGGTAGGATTACTTTTGTAACCATGGTTAATATTAATGAAATATCCCCAAAAAATAAAAAGCTTAACGAAAGTTTAATTTAAGTTATTGAATTCAATAATACTGTTGTTATTTTAGTAAACCGAAACCTTCTCCAGATAAAATATGTTGTTGAAATGAAATTCTGTGTTCATACTTGCTGACATTTGAGAACATATCCAATAAAATCTACACTAAAAGGTTTCTGCGGTAATAAAACTGTATACACACGATAAAATTCCGTGTGAAATGACCAAGTCATTATTAATTTCTAGAGACCAACGTTATATTTTGAACGGAACGACACACAGCTATTAGCAACAAGCTGATGAATAGAAGCCACATGGAAGAGGATTGTATATAACCCAGTTCTCATATCCTCGGGGATCTCGTTCGGTGCTTTTCTAATTTCGCAGATATAATTTACACTTGCCTCAACGGTTGTACCTCGTTTCGAAAACGACGGCCGTTTGGTCTTCTTTCCTACAAACGTTCTTAAATCGTTTCTCTTCTATATCCACTTCTTCTAAGAGACAAACGAAGTTCTGCCTCATTCACGGTGCTTTATCCCTAGCAGATAGACCCGAACGGACCAGTATCGGTATGAGGAAAGGTTTAAAGAAATCTTTTTTGAAAAAACCTCATAGATGAATTAATACACGTAAGAATCAACTATGAACTTTTTTTGTAAAGTATAAAAAGATCTATGCCAGAAAATTGTGGACAGTTTTCACGAACCACTCAACGAAGTAATTGCAAAGGATGTCTTTAATACGGTACTGAGAAAACGTGTAACAAAGACAGAGAAAGTTAGGCAGATAGACCAACAGAGATAGAAGAAACACTTCGCACAGACAAAAGAATGGACGTTGGCCAACGATCGTGGGATAAGTTGGTCGTGGCTGAACTACCAGTGTGATTATTTGGAATGACCGTTGCTTGCAATAGCTGAAGTACTGCATTCGTTGACGACAGCAGACCCGCTTTAAAATCAAATGAAAATTTATGTATTTAACCACTCTTTTATGTGAATTTTAAATACTAAAGTCTTTTATCATTTGTGTGCCTGTGTGTGTGTGTGTGTGAGCATAATGTTTCTTTTTTAAATGCAAATTTAAAAGCTTCCATTAAAATTCCTAAGTAAATTATTACTAAGAGAAGTTTTACACCAAGTGCATAAACTAGTAGAATACCTCAGAAAGTTTTTAATAATGTTGTCATTAAAGTGACTCTTCCAAAATCATAAGCCATTCATTATATGTTAATAGAAAATGTAAAAGAACATTTACGTTAATATTTTACTTGTGTAAAACGAGCTAAAAATAATAATCGCTTTTCAAGTACTTTATAGCAGAAGAATTTCGATGAAACTCATTCTATGTTACTATTTATATATTGTACTATGTAAAAGTTATGATAAATATATGCATATTGTAGGAGAAATGTAGACGTTTATTTATAAATATGCAAATCTTCATCTAGGTTCAAAATAAATAATAAACATATTTGATATAAACAACAAATAATTCAGCATCATAAAATATACTCTTATTTTATAAACGCCACTAAAGCTTGCTAAAATATTATATATATATATATATATATATATATATATATATATATATATATATATATATATATATATATACACGGAGTCGTTAAAAGGTTGAGAAAAGTAATCCATAATTGTAAAAAAAAAAAACTTTAGTCATTCAATCAATGTTCAACTAATAAATTATCCCTTGTTACGTTACAAGCTGACAAATAAGTCTATAATGAGATTCAGGCAATTGCTGGTAGTGGTGGCCATTCGCGGTACTAAAATCATAATCGAGAATTCCTGACGATACGGCAAAAAAGAGACTGGAGAAGAAGGCGCACGGTTCACTTAAATCAAAAGTCGCACTCTTCTTATATGCCGGCCACTCAATTACCTATATTGCGTAATGGCGAGCTCAGGGACAGTGAAGGACCTTCTCTGACTTGTTCGTCCCCAGTGGATTACCAGCCTGATTGGATGGACATAGGCTTGCACGAGTCAGTCACGTGGTATACACGTCACATCACATCACGGACTCACGGGCATAGACATGCACGCGCATCTGTCAAAGAAACTGCACCTTCCTCACGGACAAACATTGCTCTTTAGGAGATGGTTGCTTATACATTCTAATCCAATTCTTTAGATCTATCTACGTCATAATTTTATTAAAGAAAGAAAAACTATATATATATATATATATATATATATATATATATATATATATATATATATATATATATATATATATATATATATATATATATATATATATATATATATATATATATATATATATATATATATATATATATATATATATATATATATATATATATATATATATATATATATATATATATATATATATATATATATATATATATATATATATATATATACATACATATATATATATATATATATATATATATATATATATATATATATATATATATATATATATATATATATATTATATATATATATATATACATATATATACATATATATATATATATATATATATATATATATATATATATATATATATGTAGCTGTGATTTACAAATTAGTAATATGTTTCCAAAGTTAATATTGTTTTTTTTTTTTGTTTACGTTCATAAAAGAAAGAAAAGTTATGCATTTGACGTGTGTATCTAAAAAATATTCACATACTGCATGCCGGCACCCTGTAACTAAATTAACCTTTACACGACAAAGAGAATCTGTAAAGAAGAACTTAATTAAAGAGAAGATGCCAAAGGCGACAATTTGAATGTTAACAAGAAAGAAAAGAAGACGCAAAAAGAATACGAGCGGATTTCCACGGATGAAAAGCAGGATTTGATGGGACTCAAATCGTTTCATATTAATGGGATGTTCAATATTTCATACGAAAATGCCTGTGATATTTTGTTTGCTCGAAATTTTTAAATTATGTAACGGAATAAAGAAATTATACTTTTAAATTAATTCGGCTTCGTACAAGAGAATTTTGATAAACAAACAATTTGTTGGAGTACCTTCTGTTATATAAATATGATAATGAATATTATTCAAGTATTTTTCAACTGGAAAATTTATTTATACTGATAACTTATTTAACCAAATCATTACAATAAAACTCATTTAGATTTATTTCAGACTTATTATTCTCTACTTATTCGCAATTTAACCTACCGATCAAGGCTCGCCGACAGCGAGTTTTGGACTTGTTAAATCATAAAATTGTACAATATCACCTGAGGATGCATCTTTTGTAATCATATATATGTTGTATTTACTTGGAGGTATTTTAGTAAAATTGTCAAAAAATTAATGGGACATTTCTTTGTTACAGTACCACCTCGTATACATTACGTGTCGCATTCGGGATCTTTGGATGTTTTACAAGGAGCCACTGTCAAACTAGAGTGTCGTGCTTCTGGAAATCCAGTTCCAACTGTAGCCTGGACAAGAAAGGTAACTGATGTGCTGGTAAAAAACATTCTTTAACAATTTCATTACTATTTCTTTTTCCCAATATGTTTTATATAAATTATAAGCTTTAATCATTTCTATGCAATAGTGACGATTTTAAATAATTAACGCGACGAAATAGATACCACATAATGATGCAAAATTGATTTGTTGCAAAAAAAGTTAAGTCATTCTAAAAGAATGAAAATTGAAGATACTAAGTTTTTACATATTTTAAATAGCATTTTAAAAATGTAATAATTCGTTTTTATTGAAGACTATCAAAAATTCAAATTTGTTAACGGATGACCTTTATGCATAAACATTAAAATTTTAACGATGCAATATTTTCATTCTTATTTATTATTTTATATCTCTGTTTTCTTTTTATTTTATCTATTTATTTTCAAAATTCAGTTATACTTCACGTATATGTAGATGTCTAGAATCTTGTAGACGCATTCAACATTGTTATATTTTTCGTGTTTCTTCCTTCCTTCACATCCTTTTATTATAATTTTTAATATTACAATAAAAAAACCCGTGATGCATTATTTTAATATAAACGTCAGATCATTTATTATATCCTGAATATAAATTCCGTATATGCACATGCATGAATACAGGGTTGACTTCAGAAATTAATAATTATTTCAATACTGAAACTTTTGAAAATAATCCTATAAATAATGGAAAGTTAAGCAACAATAATTTTGTGTTAGGATTTTAAAATGTTATTTTCACTATTTTATTAGTGAGATTTCAATTATTCAATAAATTATTCTTCTCTTTATAACTTTCTTTATAAAGGATAATGAAAAATTAGTAATTAAATAAATTTCAAACCAACCCTGACTGCATCAATAATTTTTACCCACAATAATAAATCACAACGCCTGAAACAGTATCGGAATCTGTTGACCTTCTGTTAACATTTAAAACTCCGAGCAATGCGGTTGCGATGTGAAGACTTTTGACATACACGCACAGATAATACAAACGTGTTACAATAGTATTAGGACTAATTGTTTTATATGAAAATGTCACACAGAACAACGTGCTGCCCAGTGGTGAGAGGTCCGTGTCAGGTTTGTCGCTCGTCATCCAACACGCAGACAGACATTCGGCCGGTCAGTACCAATGCAGCGCTGACAATGGAGTTGGACAACCCGACACAAGACATATCACGCTCAACGTACTCTGTAAGTGTTATTATATCATTTCTTTGTCATTTTACAGAAATGTGGATCTGTTCTTGTTATTTAAACATGATGAGAAACCATTATTATCAAACCAATCAATTTATAGATCATTTATTAAGTTATAGGGTGCAAAAAGTAATTATATATGTAGGTATGGATAATTTAATTTACACTGAAATGAAAATATGTAAATGTCGTTCATTTAAGAATATTTTGATTGCACCAAACTGCTCTACAGTACGCAATGCGTTCGTTTCGGTATTCCAGAAGATTAATATTGCTTTAATTAAAAGACGGGGCACAGAATTACGCTTGGCATATGCCACGACTGGAGGTGGTAATGGGACCGAGCCAGTCGTTCCCCCTTTTACCGACAATTACATGCTGAATTAGAGAACAGGATTACTTCCAACTGACAGACGATTTTTCAATGTACCTACTACTGTGCCACTCAAAACCAAGCAAGCGCATTCCTTTACCATGAAAATTCATTTCATTTATTTTACATATCTATGTACATATCATTTCGTTTCACTCTAAACCTCAGAAGGAGTTTATTCTTAAAAATTCTCTTAATTAAAACTTTGTACAAACATATTTTCCTACTCTATACATCAGAAGATCTATTAAAGAGAAATTATATCAATCTTCATCCTTTACATTGCTTCTTTTAGAGATAAATTTCCCTTCCACATTACCAAAAAGTTTGAAAAATAATATAGCAAAATAATGCAGCCTACTTATATCTATAAAGTGGGCCATCTGTTGGCTTCTTTTAGAAGTTCGTGTTTTTTCGACAGTTTGCAACACTGGCGCTCTTGTCTAATAAAAAACTTGTAATTATCCATATTTAAGAACAATAATGAAACTCTCATAAAAAAAAATTAAGAGAGGATCAACCTTATCTTTAGAAAGATCTATTAATTGTTTCTGAAGTTATTATAGGGAAGAGCCATCTGTTGGTTTCTTTTTGAAAAGCGTGTTATCTAGACAGTTTGCAACACTGACGCACTTGACATTATTTGTTTCTTATAGCGGAGGTTTGACACTACATATCTATCAATGTCAAGCGCTTCCGTGTTGTAAACTATCGAAATAACACGCACTTGAAAAAGAAGCTAACATATGGCCCTGCCTTTATAATATATTCGAAATTTTAAAGTCCTTCAACTGTATTTTACTACAAAAATTGCATCTAACATTTAAATGACATAATAGCTTAAGCATTAACTTATGTTTTCTTTGGTTAAGTATTAATTTTGGTTTACTTTGATTTTGAAGTACCTATACACCTATTATTTAATGAATATAATACCTATAATGTAAAGGTGTATCCCGAGGAGTTAGGAAACTCTTACATAAATTAAGGGTTATTGTCTTGTTCGGGCAATATGAATAGTTTAGGAAAATCAATATGTATGCTTTAGAAACACAAACTCTAAAATAATTTACACAAGTATATTATATTAAGCTGAAGCACTGCTTAAAACCATTTTGAAGCACTCCCTTACAGCTGCACAAAAATTACAAACAATTTGAAGAATTGTAATGAATAAAAGTGTTGATACCGTCAATATATACTTGTTTAAAACATATTTCACGTGTCTTAAATTTAAATGAGGATTTCATCGTTATTTAATACATCAAAAATAATAAATTGAAGAATGGGTTTTAGAAATTAATTAAAATTGGAATAGCAATGGAAAAGTAATTTTCAAATAAGCATGAGTCCTACAGCAAATACATTTCATTATTATCATTATAATTAATATTTCTCGTTTACTTTAAAACGTCAAGGATTCGTAATTATTCGCTTTGCTTGGAAATATAAATTATAATTACATCATTTGCTTGCAGATGCAGCATATTTATTAATAGAGAAATATCTACGATTAACAAAAAATAAAATATTGATTTTGCCTCTTAACATATCTCTTATGCGGGTAACTCTACCAGTTATTTTATTTGCAATACTTAGGTTATTTTTATGTTTTTCAGGTTAGGTTTGATTCTCCGTGCATTTCATCCGTTTTACGAGCTCTTTATATATTTTTTGTTTTTATCTTGAGAAAATAAAAGAAATTGATAATGGCTGAATACGAACTAAAAACACAAATCCTGTTTTGACAAATAACAGTCAATACTCTCAGTAGCGAAATAAAAGCACTAATACACATTGATGCTAAGTTTCTTTTAGGTCATTCTGAGCTATATTAGTTTTTTTTAAATACAGTGTTTTAAAATAATGTTTATTAATATTTAAAATTATGTAAATTAATTTTATGGATTACTAGACATTTTTTGATGACTAACAATACATTTTTTGCAATATTTCCAAATCAGTTTTTTTGGTATAAACGGATTTCTAATTCAATTAGTTCTGTCCGTTATCTTAAAATATAATCCCATTTGTGAACCAGTGACCCTCCTATAATCTTCTTAAGATGTTATTGTCCGTGGATTAAATCGATAAATGTACTAAATTGCATTCGATATCTGTATATATGTAACGTAGTCCGTTGTTTCCAACGTTGTAAGTTATTACCCACCATTATCTATCGGTTTTACATAACAATCAAGTCATACGGATAACAACGAAAATTATTAGGTATGCCAGTCTAAAATTTACATAACTGGTGTAGGAGTATCCCTACAAAAGATCCGTACGAACCATTTCAACCCGAATGAAATTGTTACTATTATTTTATTTCTTTTGAAACTTCCATGAAAATAGTTAATTTACAAAATTAAAGGTTACAATATTAGCACAGATTATTTCACTATACAGTTATAGAAATAAACATAATATGTTGCTGTATCTCTTATAGAAATTTTATAGCACTATAGACGCATCAACAGATTTCAAACTTATAGACTTAAAGTGCTTATATAGTTGTACAGAATTGTTATTTTGTGTAATTATGAGCCTGGAGCAGTTTTGGACTACATAACTTTTTATTGCTGAATTTGGTTCACCAGTGAAGAAAAATCTATTCCAATTCGACTTAAAAAGTAATTTCCATAAATCGCTTAAGGCTGAGAGGGTTAAAGAAAAATGTTAAGTGCTCCTGGTTGCAGGAAAGTTAAGATTTCGAGTGCGACTAACTTTAATTGTAGCACCGAAGTAAGTGTTTGTTCTCGAAACAAGAAATAAAATATTTGAAATGGAAGAAAGTTGTTGGTGCAGAATTTCAAGTATAATTTGTGTGAAAGAAGTGACTTCACCGTCAGAATTCTAATATTTATATTAATTTACTGGTGGGACTGGTTCTGGCTTTCTGAACACTTTTTTTCCTAACTCGTTCACGCAAAAATAGCAATAAATAAAACTCGCGCGAACTGGTTCTAACAGCGTATTGAAGCAGTGGCGTCGAGTTTTCGACGGGGGCTGAGTGGGGGATCGCATAAACAACTTGACGGTCTTCGCGCCGCCTGCACGAAACTTTTTTAAGAAGTTTTCAACTAAGGAGTTGGGTGGCCGCTGTCAGATCATTCACGGATGTTTTAGTGCTCGTTATGAATCAAACTTTTCCGAACTAAATCGATAAATTTCAGCGCAGCTTCAAAACTTTTGCGGCAGTATAATAGCGTAATTGTCTGCTTTTATTTTTTGGTTAACGGGTTATTTGACGAAATTCTTTTTTGTACCTTTACATTCGGTACAATGAAAACGGCGCATTATATTTAATAAAAGAAGAAGCAGACTTATTTAAATTCCATTAATAGTCAATCTGGAGTTTAAATTAACAAAAATAACTAATAATAAAAAAAATTTAATTATTTTTAAAGTTAAACAATATTCATTTATCACAAATTTGTTATTATCTTCAATACATAATGATTTTTATATCCTGAAATAGGGAAAGTCTTCCTTTTTAGAATCTCCATATAATTAATTCACGAATAATAATCTTACATACTTTTAAGTTAACGATATTTGAACAATTGAATTAAAGGTAAATACTTTATACTTGTAATAAACAAAACACTGTTACAGTCGTGTTTATCAGAAACTAATAGGGAACCATTATGAAGGTTTTTTTTTTCTGTTAGTAAACAAAATTCTAAGCCTACCATTTTTTATTATTTTTTTGTAGCACGCTTAGTTCTAGAGTTATGGTTTTCGCGCTTCTAGGAGTCATGACGTCAAGATCCTTTTAATAAGCCAAGTCCCTAGCTTATTAAGGTTGGCACACTGTTTTAGATAGTTTGTCGAGAGTGGCTTTGTTTGCGCACATAGTGCACAGCCAATCACAAACCTTATATTCTAAACAGCATGATGACCAAAACGTCAGAAAGAATTGAAGATAGAAATATGCGATTTTAGCTGCGTCCTTTTAGATTTTGGTCACTACTAGTGGTAGTACAATATAGTTTAACTGTTATTTTATACTATTTTATTGTATATTATTATAGTCCGTGATATCTATTCAAGGTTTCTATCAATTGATAGATACCTTTAGTAGTTTTTGCTCCGTATTTATTACAATTAGTAGCGAGTAAACAAACGCAATTTTTCAATCAAATGTGTGACTCCATTGAAGCATAACATTATTATTTTTAATTATTGTGGACGGGGACTATAATTCTATTGGGAAATATTGAAAATCTAGTTCCAAACTGAATATTTGGATATTTTTAAATGAACTGATGCGTTATATATTATTAATAATAGCACAAAATATGAATGTATGGGTTCATTACTCCGTGGCAATTACATATTGTCAATATAAAAGTTTTATGATTTAAAAAGACTTAACATTTTTATAAATGCAGATGTTTTTTTATCATTAAAATTTTTTTTTATTTAAATATCAAACAACCTATAGTCCATCACATCTCATATAAAACAAACACACAACTGTCACAGAATAGATTTATTGCAATGATTGTTGGAATTAGCAAGTAACACTGTATAACTTTAGCAAAACAAAGTACATATAGGATTCCCAATTACTCAAAGTGGTATGGTGTCTGACACAATACCAGCTGTCCGAAACTCAAAGTAGTCTCATGCATTTTAAATATCGCCATTATAATTTGTAATAGCTTTCAAATATATGTAATCATACAGCAATACAACTTTAACATTGACAGTATATTATAATATCGACGAATTCTGTAATTACGAATATACAAATGAATAATTTCATCCATGGCTAGTTCAAGTACATGATACACAGATACAGAGAGGACTGAATTCCCACGAAGCAAATTGTCATTATATTTGTCGAACTTTAATTTGAAGCTATCACGCTAAGCTAATATTTAATGGAAAATTATTCATTTTCGTTTAAAGTCGTTGGGTTGGGGTGTGTAACACAAGATCGAAATCTCATAAATATCGTTTTTGATCATCGAAAATTACACGAAAGCACTAGTAAGTCGACCATCATTTATGTATGTATGTATATATATATATATATATATATATATATATATATATATATATACATTATATATATATATATATATATATATATATATATATATATACATTATATATATATATATATATATATATATATATATATATATATATATATATATATATATATATATATATCACGCTAGCATTTATATTTTACTGAACTACCTATGCCAAACAGGATGTACTGAAGCTTGGTTTGCATAAGCGTTTATTTCTTTTTGTTACGTATAAGAAAATAAGCTAACCATATGACACATTTCCGCACTGAATTTTACGAAGTTAAAATGTATAAATCTGGTCTCTTTAATTAACCGAACTAACAGCAGGGATTTATTCTTTGTCTTCGCAACTGAAAGTTTCTGAAATATTTGCATGTTATGAAAGTTCGAAAAGTGAGTAGGGGCGAAAATCGATGACAATTTAATCTCTCATTTATAATTTCTTCGCTATCACCTCATTAATCTGCCAGCTAAATTATACAAGCCTATTTGAAAATAAACGATAAAGTATTAGTCAAGCACGGTGCTGACACCCTGACAAAAATGTATTTTTATACGGTTTCTTAATTTAACAACCAACTAACTACGCATAGATATATCATAATGGCATTATTTGAAACGTTCATTCTAGGAGTCACGATATTTTTAATTTTAATCTCATTTTTATCTTTCTCTCATTCGTTATGCGCAAATTAATTGGAACATGAAAAATATTTTCAAATAATTAGACACAACCGCACTAACAAAAAATAATTAAAACTGTAGAGGAAACCATCATAAATAAAAGTGAAATACACAAAATATATTTACTACTGGCCTTATACGTTATTATTATTTAATAATATCTGTGTGGTTGTAATAAGTATTTTTGTATATTTGTCCCCAAATATTTCACTCGCTACATTATACATACTATAGGTGGGCCATCTGTTAGTTTCTTTTTGAAGTACGTGTTATGTCAACAGTTTGCAAAGCGGACGCGTTTGACATAGATTTTGTTTATTATTTAAATTCATGAACTAAACAAATGTTTGTTTTTTTTTCACTTTACTATATATTTTTGGACGTTTTTCAGTATGAATTTAAAATTTGGGAAAGTTAAATATACATTTTACAAACATACATACATATCATGATTTTTCTCATAAATGAGCTCTTTATAATATGTAATTACTTTAACAGAAAAAGGCAATTTTATTTTATTAGGTACAACTGTAATAATGGGAATTTAAAAAAAACATCGGCCCTAAACTTTCTTTTACGTAGTCAGTATATTTAGATTTAAATAGTATATAAATAAAAATATAGAATGTTTACATTTTATAGTAGTATAAAAAACGTCGGCCATGTATTGGCCCTAAACTTTCTTTTACGTAGTCAGTATATTTTGATTTGATAGTATATAAATTAAAATATAAAATGTTAAAATTTAACAGAAAATATTTTCATTCATTATGTCCAGTAAAACTGTAAAGTTAGATTATTGTCAGATTTCTAATAAAACCTATGTATTTTAGATTTAAAATGTTCGATTCTATTGTAATATACAGAAAATATAATTATTCATTACACATTATTAAAAATTATTATGGCCGAACATTTATATTTATATATAATATTTTAAATTTTTTACTAACCTTTGTAACGCTTTTTCACTAAACTTATTTGTAACACTGACGATAAATGTTAAATGTCAAAATATTTGAATATTTAAAACAATTGGCATGCATAGTAGATGCGATTTATTATATATGATTTCCCATACCTACGTAACTATGGCAATATCAATAAGATAATATCTTGTAACTGGTACTTTTTGAAGAAATGTTTCAAACAAAAGTTGTTCAAAATATTAATATCTTTAACTTTAATTATAACTATTTTACTGTAAGTGCAGCCGTTTCGAAGATATGCAAAAAGTGTCTCAAGTAAACATGCACTTCCGGTTTGAATATGCTTTTCAAAAATAAAAGGATTTCTTCCTAGGCATATACAAATCTTAAGTTTAAAGTTGCATAATTTTATCTTCAACAGTGTAGGCTGTAGAGCGCATACACACACAGATAGACGTCATTCCAAAAATAGTCAGACTCGATTCAGGGAAGGTCAAAAAGTGTATTTCCGTTAAAATTTCGAGAATTTTTTTTTTCGTGATTACAATACTTACTTATTACTTCGTAAAAGAAAGTAAAAATACTATAAGATAATAAAATTGAATTTATATAATTTGGCAATGGAAATTGAAGTGTGTTGTTTTAAAGCGTTTTTAAAATTCAATGAATATGAGTGAATCATGTAAAATGTCATGAAAATATCCTATTGTGAAACTGAATCGTTCATAAGCATGAAATAATATATTTTATTTCTGCTTTTCAAAGTGTTGAATCATTAAGGAACAATATGATCGAGGACTATGAAACTAAAATGTATGGGCTATATAAAAAGAAACTAATGTAGAATTTGTTTCATTTTAGCTTTTATCGATATGAAAAGCACTAACATATAGCATTAATAATTTTCCAGACGGACCCGAGGTGGAAACGGAACGATCTACAGTTCATACTGGGATCGGTTTGGAGGCACAGCTGGTGTGCATTGTTCACGCGGAACCAACGCCACACGTAAGTACATTAAACATTGTATAACTTTACTTTACTTCACCACCCATGTCCTTCGCAATCGCATTCAGAATAATCGAATATAAATTCTGTAATGTAGAACTTAGTTCACGTGAGTCAGACATGTAAATACCTACTAATTTATCACAACACTGGCATCGGTAACTATCTGCTTGATAACTATTACTCTACCCAAGCACAAGCAACAGTTAATAGAATTTGGAATGATTAAGGAACCAGCCAAACAGAAAATAAACTTCAACAAGAACGGTATACATACATACGTCCAACATGTTTCTATCAAACTGGATTATAAATCCCATTGCAATACTGAATAATAACCTAGTTTTAGTGGAAATCATTCTCCATGTCGTCATTTCTGGGTTATTAATAATATAACGTTTAGAGACATAATAAATCGCGGTGCTTGTCTACTTGGTTTCTATAGGTTGTGTTATTTTGTAAATTGATAGAACCTGAACTTTGAGTCATAGTTTTACATACATACATACGAGATTTTGTTTTAATTGATTAATTTAATTATTCTTTAATTGGCTAATATATATAAATAAGTTTAAAATATAATGGCAGACATAAAAATTAATTATGCTAATGTTGGCAACATTGGTTGCCGACCTCTGACGTCACAATCCTAAATTTATAATAAATTTCAATTGCGAATAAATAATATATTTATTTACATGCTTTTTATAATGAACTCACGATACCAAATATTATATTTTTAATAATAGTTATTTTCAAAAATGACCCGAATTGAGCTACGCACTTATAAATACTAACTAGTGATTGGTGTTATAATTAATTTATCGAAAATTTTATACGGTTGCTGTATGCCAGGGATCTCATCGTCATTAGCACGCAAGAATGATGTTGCACCTATGTATGCGGTTTTCTATTGTTTGTTACACACAGCACACACGATTAACAGCGCGATAATAATGACTATATAGTCTAACACGACATGTTTCACCATGCGGTGGTTGATTGACGCCTACCTTAACCTATCCGACCAAAAGCGCATATTATTTTTCAATTATACTCGCGCGCACACAACCACCATATTGCCACATTGGCTATCTACGTATAGCATCTAACATATCCCACCTTGGATTCCATTTTTTTACTGTCATCAACGCTCTAAGTGATTTTATATACCGAACGATTCACGTAAAAAGCGCATTAGTGAAAAATCAACTCTTGTCACCAATCACCTCTAGTCTATCCAAGTATGTTTATGTGTGTATGAGTTCTCGATTTAAAAGGGGATATTTGACGCTTTTTGTTCTGGTTTAGTTTAGGACATGTTTTAATGTAGTATATACTTCTTAATCCAAAATATCTGCACTGGACTTTCTTATACTTAGTAGGCACTGAAGGTAATACAGATACACACACACACGTGCGCGCACAGAGAGATACCGAGAGAGAGAAGAGAGAAAGAGTGGGTGTGTGTGAGAGAGATAGATAAGAGAGCGATAGAGAGGACGAGAGAGAGGGGGGGAGAGGAAGAGGGGGGGGGAAGATGGAATTCGTGCATATCCGTTAAAATCTCGAGTTCGAACATTTTCGTGATATGAGCAATAGATAAACAACAAGTTGAAAAGTCTTTTTTCGTCATAAACATAATTAATAAGAATTGTCTGGATACCTATTTTGATGTTACAGGTTTTATGGTACAAGGATACAGCACAATTAGGAACAACAGAACAACATGCACAACAAGCACGCGGCAATCGATACACACTGGTCATCCGCAATGTGTCTGGTGCGGATTTTGGAAATTACAGGTAAATAATTAAAATAAAATAGATAAAATAAAACAGGGGTTTTCAGGAATGCAGTCAATTGGTAAAAATTATTTTATTAATTCACTCGACGTAATAAAATAATTTTTACCAATTCACTGCATTCCTGAAAAACCCTGTTTTATTCATCAAACCAGTCGAACAAAATTTATATCATAAAATAGATAGTTCAATTATACAATTATAATTAATGCTCTTCAATTTATATGAAATAAACATCAATAACGAATTGAAAATCCAATGAATTTTAAATCTCCTATACCTAGCTGATTTGAATGATATTTATTAATAATTTAACACTATTAATGCTATTATATATCATATTAATTACATATGTTTGAAAACAAATATGTTTATGGTGACGTCAGTGAGTTATAAGTTCTTCTATCACGTTTAAATTCAGAAATATGATATTCGTAGCGACATCTATGATTAAATAAGAACACTTCAATATTGTTAGATGTATATGCCATCTCTATATAAAGTAATGCGCTTACGTTTTGTAGAATTCTCTTATTTTTTAAAACATAAATACATAATGATTGTTATGCCGTTAAAACTGGATGAAAGAAAAGTCGATGGGTCATCTGTTAGTTTCTTTTTGAAGTGCGTGTTATTTCGAAAGTTTGCAACACTGACGCGCTTGACATTGATAGATATGTAGTGTCAAACCTCCGCTGTAAGGAGATTTGACACTACTTATCTATTAACATCAAGCGCGTCAGTGTTGCAAACTGTCGAAATAACACGCAATTCAAAAAGAAGCCAACAGATGACCCACCCATATATATATATATATATATATATATATATATATATATATATATATATATATATATATATATATATATATATATATATATATATATATATATATATATATATATATATATATATATATATATATATTTAAAAGTCTGAATGAGCATGACTAACTGTATTTTACCCTAAAAATCAATATTTTCGTCTCCCATGAAAATCTATCTTGTAGATTAATTATTTTATTATTTGTCCATCAAATTTCCATTCGGAGATTGAGCCCAAGGCTTAACGGATCGATATATCATAATTTATATATCTATTTTGTTTCCGTGAAACTTTTCTACACTGTTGATTTTTACTTTGGGAATGTAACCATCAATTTCGTTTAAACGCGGAAACATTGAGCAAGTAAACAAAATATACTTTCATAACAAAATAATTTGAATTAAGCTGATAAAATATAGCGTTATTATATTTGGAAAATATCCATAAATTTAATATTCGAAAATAAGCAATTCCTGGCGAATATTGAAAATTAATAAACAAATAAATTTTCTAAAATTAAATTGTCCTGGTGCCTTTTGTGTTTATTCTATCGAATATATTTTTAGTTTTTAAAGATAACCGATGATAAAAATATCGTCAATTTTAACACTCATTTATACTAGTAAAGCGATGAAATAAAATTAAATGGCGATCATGTACCTATTCTAATAAATAAAAATCAGTTTTATAATAAAACACTAAATTTGTTATAAGCAATTTAAATTTAGAAATTTGAGTAATCACTTCTATAAATTCACTTGGCTCCATGCAATGTTGTTTCATATACCTACCTAACAGTGATTCATTGTTACTTATTGTTATTCATAAAGAAATACAGCTATTATATGTAGCTGTGTGCCTTGATGGTTATTTGAATAAGTATAAAATAACCTAAAATGATATAATATGATTTATGTTGTTTATAGTTGCGTGGCAAGTAACACGCACGGTAAAGCGCGTGGCCACCTAACGTTAACCGGAACGGCGGGCATCGGTGTATTCGACTCGGCTGCCGTCAGTCCCAACAAGGAATCATATAACATCTCATGGGCGGTGAGCAGTCACGCGGCCGTCACCGAGTTCCGCCTGTACTTCCGGCCGCAACCCAACCAACAGCAACACCGTGCCCACCGGCAACACGAAGAAATTAACATGATCTCACGATTGGTCGGTTCAGTAAGTATCATTTCCTTCATTGTTATTTCACGTTATACATATTTCAAACTTTATTAAAATAAATGAGTAACTTTACTAGTGGCTATACCAAACCCTTAAACACACAGCTATCGTAAATTACAATACCCTCAATACATCGAATAGCATTTATCATTAGTCATTTATCAAAGCACAAAGCTCCATGCGCTGAACTAAGTATAAAATTTGCGTCAATGAGATGATAGAATGAGTTTTCGAATTTTAAGCGACCTAAAATTGCAATTAAATTGGATGATATAGGAAAATTATTCTGTAATACTGGTCTTTGGCAGATTTTCGATATTGGCTATCAATTTCGCAAAAATAAAATATTTAAGTAAGCTAGCAAATTTAGATAAGCGAGACCTTAATTATTGCATAAAGTAAATAGATCACGTTTTATAATCGTAATTATAGACTGTATCAAACCTATCTGCAATGTGTAATATGAATTAAGAAACAAAATTGATAAATTCGTTAAAATCTTGAAATGTTTTATTATGTTCGTATAAGAAAATGTTCTTATTTGACTTTTTTCAGATAAAAAATGTGTTAAGTTTGTTATTCGTTTGTTAATAATAATTTTGTATTATTTTACAAGGACGGAATGACCAATTTGACAACATTGATGACACACCGTAATGACTGGAACAGTGTAGTGTTACCTGGACCAACTATCAACAGTCTCTTCCCCGGACAGGCACCTTATCCAGGCGTAACTAGACAGAAAATGTGGTACATGATCCGAAGCCTACATCCAGCCACACATTACGAAGCACGTATACAAGCCAAAAACGTTCATGGATGGAACAAACTATCACCTGTGTTTCATTTTGCAACCAAATCATTAGGTAATGAAACAGATATTTTTCAAATTCTATATAATATATAGGATGGACCATCTGTTAAATTCTTTTAGAATTGCGTGTTATTTCGACGTGCTTGACATTGATAGATATGTAGTATCAAAACTTACAGCGGAGGTTTGACCCTATATATCTATCAATGTCAAACGCGTCAATGTTGTAAACTGATGAAATAACATGCACTTCAAAAAAGAAACCAACAGATGGCCTCTATATATTGTGGAATATAAAAGGATTTCTTGAATTACAAAAATCAAGAGCATTTATATATTTGACTATTTTATAAAAAATATATATATATATATATTTTTTTTTTTTTGCAGAACCAGAACATATAGTGGAACCTTCCGCCCAACCAGCAGTTTATGGCGATTTAGGAAACAGAGATTTGTCAATGGCTGCGTATAATACAGGTTACAGTTCAACAAAGCCAACTGCAAACAAAATTTTCGTCGCTGTATTGATGTTCATTTTAGCAGCTTAATCAGTTGTCGCCTGCCATAAATATACCAAAATGGATGAATCGTTACCAAAACATATTATTTTTATTAACCGTGAATGTGTGAGAATACGTGTGAACAGTTCCTTCTGAAGGAAAGTGCATAGACCACATTTGTTGCCTAACTGAAGAAAGTGAATCTGTTTGTATGAAAAAAAAAAAAACTAAGCAGTAAATGTGTAAATATATAACGCCGTTTTACGTTTTTAAATGTTGTTCTTTTAACGTTAGAGTGAACGATTATATATGCGCCATATATAACATATTTTATTTCAAGTGATAAATATTGATGTAAATTTCTTTTCTGATCTAAACTATAAATAACTAATTTGAATTTGTCATTTTTCAATCGTTTTGAAAGGTAATGCAGTGGCGTACGTACATATATAAGAAAACTTCATAATTAATAAAACAGATATGCGCCATTTAACAGATAACATTTTTAAATTTTAATATTTTAAAACAAATCACTAAACTAATAGTGTAATGATGTCTATTATAAAAATAAGTTAAATTATCCCCATATTCAGTTATACGTTGCTATATACCTTTGAAACACAGATGTTACTTCTCTTATACATTTAACAATAAATATCGATATTTAGTTTTCAATGTAATTTATTGTAAACATACATATGTATTTGCTGTATATCTATTTTAAATTTTGCAACAAATGTTCTATTAATTGATTCTAAAATGTAATATTATATAAGGCAATAGGTATTTTTTATAAAGAAAAAATGCCAAAAAAAAAAATATTTGGAATATCGTAATATATTTATAATAAACAAAAAAAAATGACTGTACATATAAACAATTGAATAATTATGATTTAAGTGCACAGACAAGAAAAAATATTTGTTTACTAAATAATTAATAATAAAAATAATAATAAGTCATGTCTTATAAATTTACATAATTAGACGCACTACTCAATTTTAATAACTATTTGTACGAACCAATGCTCATGTTACTTAATAAAATAAATTAAATAACATTTGCATTTCGTTCAAAATACTTGTCCAATTAAAATTCGTGTATATAAACATTATTTCACAACATTCAAATGTTTTCTACAAATTGGCAAAGTTTGATATATGTGCATTTGACCGACAAATATAAATGAATTCCATTAAAACTAATCCCGTAGCAGTGCGAAAGTTGGCGGCAAGTGGCGTGTTAGTTACCGCCAAAAACTGTAAATGCGATGTTTACTCTTTGTCAATAATTTCTTAAACATAAATCAATCACCTGAACTTTGATTATGAAGCTTCAGGATCTATTACTATTTTATGAATATAATCTAGCATTTGTTCAGACAATGATTTTATTCGTTGCTTATTTTGTGTGATGTGAAATAAGGTTAAAATATGAGCCGACATATTAGTATATTTTTGTAAACAAAGGCAAATGTATCTTCACAACTGCACACTAATCAATCGGCTCACTGAAAATCTGTCATTATTAAGTTAGAAATAATTTTAAATGCTTTTCGATTTAGTACTCAAATGCTTCACGGCACTGCTTGTTCAATAAAACAAAAGGAATTATAATGTATGTATGTTTGAATGCGTGTACATAAAGACTGAAAGTTTTTTATAAACATTAAATGAATAAATTGTCACGTATATGTAACATAAGCTCTCTTCATATGTGCAAATCTGATGTACTTTATTTCAATTTAGTCATTTGTTCATTTAAAGAATGAAAACAAAAACCAAAAAAAAAAAACAAAAAAAAACACCATTTATTTATGTGTATTAGTATTAATCAAAATAGTTTTTAAATGAGCACGTTCTATTTTGTTTATAATAAAATTAAAACATATTATATTAATATAAAACTCACAACAGTTATATTTTACATGTTGCTATTGTGTCAGAAGAAAAAATAAACCCATTCGTGGTTAAATAGACTTGATTGGAGTTACGCGGGTAAATATAATAAAAGCTACAATGGAAGTTACAAGCACTAGTCTATTTATCCATTGACAAAAGATTGGAAATAGTGTGCTGTGATAGGCAATGTATCACGTCAATGTTATGTATTTATAATAAAAACTTAAAATCTACCTTAACTTATGTAATATTTTATCTATTTCAATTTATATCATAATCCTCTCAACATCCATATTCAAATAATTCAAACTTACCAAGTACGATCTACTTCTGTTGGAAAACTTCATTATGACGTCGATCATCCACCATATACGACACTGTTTTTCTTTATTTTTATATCGATTATTTTTACAGTTTATTAATGTTCGAAAATTGACTGTTTACACTTTTATTTCCTTTGATTTAAATATATATTCACTTAAATTTACCGCAAGTATTTGTAACTAAATTTCCACCAAACTAAACAGATCGCGCTAGCTAACAGTGTTACCAATCTCTGAAGTGCAAATATTCGTAAAATATTTATATAACAACTTTCCACAAATAAAAGGAAACTATGACGTATAAAAAATCTAAATTAATTTAAAGTACTAATTATTGTTGTACTTTGATACAAATAGTTTTTTTTCATAGTTTTCAGGGATTACTTATTATAGAATCGTGGGAACACTGCGTCAAATAATATATGACACAACCAGACACAACTGTCATTTGCAATATGTTGAACTCAAGAAAGGTTAACTTATAGTTATAATATTTATTGTGTTAATAATTTAAAATTCTTTGTTGTACGTACTTGTATACAGTGTTAAAGGGTGAAAATTTAATCATGGACGAATTAAATCCTATTCCAAGTTTACCTGAACAAACAGAAAACAACGAAAACAAAGTGGTGAAAAGGGAACGAAAGAGGAAAGAAAGAAGGGATCGTGCACAAAAAAAGAAATCAGTTGATTTTCAAATGAATAATGATGCAACACAACTAGATGAAACTACAAAAAGTGTTAAGAAAAATCGACGAAGGACTCGTCCGAAGAAAATATCTGCTACGCAAGAAGACAATGGCGAAGGTTTGCTTACTGCATTATATCTTAATGGTTCAATCACACCTATGTATAGTGTGACGGAAGATTTGGGTAATTTAATTCTATCTGCAAATAATTCTAACGAAAATACTCCAAAAGTAAAACGAGATAAACATGGAAGTTTAAATATAACGGAACTACAATCTCCTAATTCAAAATTAGACGCTAAAATACATCTTTCCAAAACGTATACACCTAAAGCAATTAAATTAGCGGGTCCCAGTTCAGATAAAAAGAAGGGCTCGCTTAAATCTCCGAAAGTTAAAGGCAATAACGCAGAAAAAGAATCTGTCGAACCGTTCGTTGATTATTTAACTTCAGAAGAAGTAGAAAAAGGTTTGGAAACCGACGAGTTATTTTGTGGTTTTATTCGTATAAATCCGAAAGATTTTAAGTTGAGTTATGTTACAAATCCAATTCAACAAGAACAAGATGTTGTTATTGAAACATTACATGAGCGAAATAGAGCGTTAGAAGGTGATAAAGTTGTTGTAAAATTGAAAAATGAATCAGAATGGCGAAGTCCAACAAATAAAACCGGAATCGTTGTTGCAATAAAACAACAAATCCATCCGCGTACCGCTGTTGGTTATTTGAAATTAATGTTTGATAAGAATAAAGAATTCGCATGTTTTCATCCTCGAGATTCTCGTATTCCGAGAATTAAAATCCCATTCACCGATTGGCCAACGTTATTTTTCGAACAGGCTGCTGATTACGCTAAAGTTTTATTTTTGGCAAAAATCACCGAATGGACGGATCCTAAATTTGCAATTGGAACTATAACAGAGAATATTGGCATGTCTGGGGATATAAAGATTGAAACAAATGCGATTTTGGTTGAGAATTGTTTAAATGTTGAGCCCTATAGCGAAGAAATGAAACGGTATTTTCCGAATAATTGCAAGATTAAACCGGAAGAGTACGAAACGCGATTAGATCTACGTAAAGAATGTATTTTTACTATAGATCCTCTAACAGCTCGTGACTTAGATGATGCGGTTTCATGTAAAACGTTGCCGAATGGTAATTTGGAGATTGGTGTACATATAGCGGATGTTACGTATTATTTAGCGGAAGGAACTCCATTGGATGAAATAGTACAAGAAAAAGCTACATCGGTGTATATGGTACAATCGGTTTACCATATGTTACCGAAAGAACTATGTATGATTTGTTCGTTACTTCCTGGACAAGATAAACTCGCGTTCTCAGTCATTTGGGAAATGACTCCAGATGGACAAATCGTTAATCATAAGTTCGCGCGTACTATAATCAATTCATGTGTACAACTCGCATACGAACATGCACAATCAATGATAGAAGAACCGACAAAAACATTCACTAACACTGAGTTGCCAGAAATTCATAACGGTTACAGCGAAACCGATATATCTCGCACTGTAATTCAGTTACAACAAATTGCATTAGTTCTCCGGAAACAACGATTCGATAACGGCGCATTACGAATCGACCAACCAAAAATATGTTTCTCTATAGATCCAGAAACGTGTCTTCCAATCTCGTATTGTATCTACGAAATTAAAGATTGTCATAGATTAATCGAAGAATTCATGTTATTAGCAAACGTAACAGTTGCGACACGTATTAAAACAGATTATCCGGAAATCGCGTTTTTAAGAAGCCATCCTGTACCTCACGAGCACATGATGACGAACTTAAAAACGACGTTAGAAAAAGTTGGTATACATTTAGATGTCTCATCTGCAGGTGGTTTACAACAAACGTTATGGAAATACGCGGGTGATGATTATTTAAGTCAGGCTCGAATGATGGTTTTAAGTGTGTTGTGTGCGAAACCGATGTGTCGTGCGCATTACTTCTGCGCAGCTAATTCTGAGGACCGCGATGAGTATTGGCATTATGCGTTAAGTGTGCCGTTTTACACACATTTTACGTCGCCAATTCGTCGTTATGCGGATATTATGGTACACAGACTGTTGGCGGCTAGTTTAGGGTATACGGAGAAACCTACTTGGGTTATAGATGATGTGATTGGGATTGCTGCGAATTGTAACAAACAAAAGTTTAATGCGAAACGCGCAGATGAGCAAAGTCTTGAGTTGTATTTGATGCATTACGTCGTAGCGAATCAACCTATACTCGAAAATGCTGTTGTGATCGACGTGAAAGATAGTTCGTTTGATGCTATTGTCATTGCGAATGGACTTACTGTCAGGATTTACTTAAAAGTAACTATTTTTTTTAAAATTTAATTACTATTTGCGTAGATTGAGTTTGTATTTAAATGGTTAGTATTTTATTACCAATAGGCAGTATTTCGTAATCAGTTTTTCTTTTTTAAATAAATAGTATTTTTAATAGATGGTTAATATTTTAAATAGAATAAGTTTTTTCGGTCACTACTAAAATGAGCAATATTTATATAATTTAATCAGTATTTTAATTTTATTGTAAGTTTAAAATTATTTTACTGATCAAATAACCATTAAATGCACTTTTACTTTTTTATGCGAAGTAATAAATATTGTAATCATGAAAAAAATCGATCTCGAGATTGTAACGGAAGTACACCTTTTGACCTTCCCTGAATCGAGTCTCAGTATTTTTGAAATGACGTCTGTGTGCGTGTTTAAACTTAAGGTTTGTGTATGCCTGGCAAGAAAACTTTTTTTGAAAAGAATATTTAAACCGAAAGTGCGTTTTTACTCTAGTCATTTTTTATGGTTTCTTCAATATCTCCGAAACGGTTGCACTTACAGTAAAAATAGTTACAATTAAAATGAAAGATATGCATATTTAGCACAACTTTTGTTTGAAAATAAAAAGTGTACTAGTTACAAGAAAATTGCTATTCAAATTCTTACTTTTCTTATTTATATTGCCATAGTTAGGTAGGTATGGGAAATTATATTTAATAAATCGTATCAATTATGCCTGTCATTTGTTTAACAGAAAAACAAAATAGATTATAATAATTTGTTGCAAAACTAGTATAATATTAAGAATAACATTTTATATATATATATATATATATATATATATATATATATATATATATATATATAATTAGTTCATTTTTAGTTCATTTAAAAACTAAAAAACGCTCGGACATAATAATTTCTAATATATTGTAGTGAATATATATATATTTTTAATATCCTTTCTATCTAAGCAAAGACTACCTACTACGTATAAAAAAGTCTAGTGCAAGAAACTGCAGATGTTTTAATTTATACAGTCGAACTTCGATAACTCGAAACATGACTTGCAACAATAAAAAAGTTCTAGTTATCAAGACTTCGAGTAAACAAATTATACATACAAGTATGTATGTTGGATATTGCCAAACAAGTTTGTTGGAGTTATCTAAATTCGACTGTATATTGATTATGTACCAAACAAAATATTGGCTGATAAAAATATACTGACCATTTATAATTAAACACTGACCTATATTTTATTGCGTTAAGAATGTGTTCTCGGAATAAATAGAAAATGTTTAGTAATAAAAAACTAGTCGTTAGCAAGAATGGAAGAATTGAGGAATGCATAAGAAAGAATAATATTCATACATTAAAACCCTATTATGCACGCATAGCTTTGCTTTCCTACAAATATTAATATTTCTAGCAAACATTCCTAGTGCGCTAATAAAACTTTACCGTCAGCACACTCTATAATCAATTTCGGAATCAACACTTCCATTGCAAAAAAAACTTAAATCGACATATTAACTCACTTTTTCATATATTAAAAATAACATATTAAAATACTATGTATTTTTTTTTCAGAATCTACAAGATAATATACAGTACAAGTGCTTGTGGGATGAGAATGATGAAGGCAAAAAACTATACAATTTGCTGTTGCAGTGGCCACCAATGGGTGGTAAAGCAAGTTTCAGACAATGCATTGCTATATTTTCGGTTGTTACTGTCTCGCTATCAAAAAAAGATAAAATCCAAAAATTGGATGCCAAACTAGTTCGACCCGAAAGCCAATTAGTACTCTTTTAAAATGTACATTTTAAAAATAGTATAAGTTCACTTTAGATTATGTTTTACACTTATTATGATTGTACACAATATTTTGATTATCGGGTGAAAAATGTAAGTCGTCGTATTTTATTAATGGTTAGTAATGAAAATTAATCGATTTTGATTGATTTTATTTAGTAAAGGTTAATTCGGGTTTAAACGTATTTATTAGCAAACGGTGATTTTTATTCATAATGATTATCTCATAACTACTTTTAGTGACATGCCTCGTCTAGACTAAGTAATAATTAAAGTAACTAATTATATAGATCTAACACTGAATAGCTCGTGTAGAGAAGTCATGGTGATTTATTTGCACGCGCTAGTGATTCTCGATAATCATTGTAAATCATACTATAAATATGAAATACGGAAGTTGACATTGTAATAACCAGATTATATTGAGAAATTAGTGATATACACAAATGTATATGCAGTTACTTAATACATGTATTCATGATTTATAATGTCCCGTCCAGACGATTCATAATTATAGAATCATAATGTATCTTTACAATGATAAAAATATGTATACAAATCAAATTCTCCGTCTAGACTAAGTAATAATTAGTATAATTAATAAATCTAGTAATGATTAGTGCGTGTAGAGTGTAAATAAGTAATTTTTAATTGTTCACACGCGATAGTTAGTCTGCAGAATAATTTTTCGTTAGATTACATACTCATACTATAACAAAATAATGCTGTCACAGTCTAAATGAGGTAATAATTGTTAGATTTATATTATTTTAATATATTAATTACAAGATTAGACAAATAGTTACTATATCTGTCTCGAATCATGCAATTCAAACATGTGACTGTAGTATTGTAAATATTCTGCCCAAGTCCAAATCTTGGATGCAGTAAACATGTTTATGGACGATGTTTCATTTAGGTAGGTTCGATACCAGGCTACTATAGTTTGCAAAGATAAACCAGCAAATCTCGTATAAAACATACTTCATTCAACTAACATCAAAATTAGGGAATCAGTTAGCTGAATAAAAATCACCACATAATTTAGCAAACACAGCCATCTCTAGCGTCAACTACGAACTAATTCAAGTTTGTTATTTTAATTTTCAACTTGCCAGTTAATAGTTGTTAGTTTTGTTCTAGGTATCTAAAAGATCTCATCCAAGTTGAGTAACTCAAAACTACTCACTATTTAGATTAATTGAGTTGCTCTAGTGGATAAAAACTCAACCAACGTTTAGTCATATTTTGTTTCTCTTTTATATTGATATACAATTCGCGATTCAAACTTACTACCAATAAAAATTGAGAATTAACGCATAAAGGCAATTGCAAACAAAACAAAAAAGCTGTTTTCATTTATCGGTTATTTCTACATTTGTGTATAAGAAAAGTATCGCATGTAATTTTCTTTGCTTCATATTAAATATCAATAATAGAATTTATTCAATAAATCAACGAAAAAAAAATCGTGCTGTGTGCACCACGAGTAGATTTATCTATAAAACGTTAAGGTCACACAAATTTACGTGTTTTATCTGCTGCGTTTTACAATTTTGTTAAATTAGTATCTAAACATATACCAAATAAACGCATAAACTAACAGCTACAACCTATGATAAGCGAAGGTCAGATCTATCAGTACTTCTTTTGGTAGTTCCACAAAATCCATTTGTGCCGTTGTCTTTAGATTGAATCGCGAATAGTCAGTTTCTCTGGTTAAAGTGAGTCTCGTTGGCAATCTGACAGTTGCAACAAAATACATAGAAAGCATACCCTACGAAGGGATTTGCCCCTTAAGCCATGGCAAAGTTGGGGGGGGGGGGGGGGGGAGCAGATCAAGAAAACACATTCGATGAATTATCTGGAAATATCCATCAGCGATTATATGTTTTTTTTTACTAAATGTCAGATTGCCAACGAAACTTTTACCGTTTCTCTTTTATGATGTTATTTTGTATCTTATATAGAAATTCTATAATTCTTTTGTGGTTTTAGGTATATACAAAAATGTATATCTCTTTGAAGGTTATAGAGTAATATATGGAATCCAGTTGTACGTTTTTTTTTAAGTATTCACATACCACGAAATTTTAATCTATATGTAGCGCCAATTTTGTATTATGCTTAGTCTCTAAGTTATTATTAATATAACCTTGTTATGATTAGTGTAAATATGTAATTTTGAGTACATGCGCGACTAAGTATACATATTCATTGCATGTGCTAATCATTTTACAATTAGATAATCATACTATAATTATTACATAGTGAATACCAAACATAACTTGATTTTAAGATTGATACATGCGTAATTAAACATACTTAAACGTCTACAAAACAATGGCATGTGAAACTTATAAAAATTATCTCTAGTTGACAAAATCATGTGAATAGAATACAAAATTTGGATCTTCTACATATTTCTGACCCGAAATTTTATTTTGATTCCATTTATATAATTTTATATTGAAAGAATTATGTCGTACAACTGATTCTAATAATGTTATGTATTTATACTTACCAATTCATTTAATAGAACCTGGCTCTAACTTATAATAGAGACAAATGGTACTAATGTTGCATTTTGCAACTTATTTAATGTACAAGTTGAAACAATTTGTCAATTATGATAAACAAATCATATTAAATTTGATTTTAAAACTGATCAGCCTTTTATATAAATGTTTTGTAATTTTATTGCATTTATTAATAGTAATATCATGTATTTATGAGACGAATTTATGTAAATAATTACACTGAAATGAAAGTAACGACATTTGTATATATGGCTGTGATTACTGATTTGTAAAATTATATTGTCATCTATAAAAATATATAAAAACAAAAAAAAAATGTAATTTATTAATTGTTTTAAGAAACAATAATAAATTATTACAAAGAATTTGAATGGATTTTTTTTTAAAATTACTTTTCCAAAAAATATTGTTTATTCTTTTGTTTGTTGTTTTATGTTTTAATATTGTATTGGTATAACATAATGCTCACCGTTTGTTACCGTCATTGTTGCTTTTATTTGATTATTTAAATAATTGAGTCACCGTAGACCAATTTGTTTTTCAAATATCAGCAGTTCTAAACATT
Source organism: Nebria ingens riversi (assembly GCA_018344505.1). Lineage (NCBI taxonomy): Eukaryota > Metazoa > Arthropoda > Insecta > Coleoptera > Carabidae > Nebria > Nebria ingens. The sequence continues at coordinate 58,672 of JADQWA010000073.1, read as the reverse complement.
TTTCCACTTAAATTTTCTGGTTATGATTGTTTCGATCGTTATATTGATTGTTTACAACTCAAAAATTCTAGCCGTTTGTTAACATGTCATTGTTGCTCTAATTTTGATTGTTTAAATGGTTTTATTGATTATACATATATACTAAGGCATTGGTGAAGCCAATGTTCGTTGAGTAGGAAGTAAAAATCTGAAATGTTGAAAAAAAACAATAATTATTGTGACAAATATTTGTTTAAATCAGCAAATATGAAATACATAACAAATTGTGTTCAGATACAAACCACCTGACAATAAATATATATATATAACAATCAATAATACTCAATTTATATAGAACAGAGTATTATAAAAGAAAGTTAAGTATTATGTACAAAGAAATTAATGAATATAAGAATTGATGAATCATATTTAATTATAATATAAAATAAAGAACAAAATAAAATAGAAATAATTAATGTGCAACTGACGCAGTAGTCGTTTGAGATTTCTGTCTTCGGTGATCATAGTTAACGAGTCTCTGGCCGACCAAGTATTTGTCATTTTTAATATGCTCATACAGCTTTTGAAACTGTCGAATTTGGAAGGTAATGATACCGCCGATTAGACCGACGAGCAAGAGGAATGGATAGAGTCGTCGGGCGATCAAATTCTTTAACTGCGGACTATTAACAAGCATGGGCACGATCGAATGTGCCGTAACGTACGGGATGGCAAGAGCCAGACCAAAACACGCTATAACAGGCGCAGCCAATTCACACAAGACAAACTTCAAATCCATATCTCGGATGCCGTCCCTATAAGCGCGTTCAATCGCTGCCCTAAGCGCCCAATCCGGCCCCATCATAGTCACGGCGCAAGCGATTTTCGTATATAGTACCCCGAGCGCCCAATCTTGCCAAACAAATAGTACTGGCGTTTGTTCTAATGGCACTCTTAAAGGTACTACCACGACTAACTCTAATAATAATCCAAATAATAATGGTACTACTCCGAGTAGTACAACAGACGCAACGATCGTTTTAGCGCCCAGAACAGCCCACTGGCGAAATTTAGCTGTAATCGCTGCACGACCTTGCGGCAACCAACTTAAAACCAGCGATACAGCTCGCGCTGTAATCCAACAAATATAAGTACCACATGAAGCCGTATACAATTCATGTACACGACCAGTTCCAACAGTGTTTTCCGTTGCTGTCGCTGGAGTAATAGCGATTTGAGGGCCAGGGGGTGGAGCCCCAACTAACCAAACAGCCATAACTTTCCGGCCTAACCAGACTGGAAGAGTTAAAGCGCAAACGCTAGCCACGACCAATGACATACAGACGGCGATTAATAAGCCTACTAGGCGCGCCGGGAACCATTGAGGACGCTCGTAAGGTTGGAACCCAGTTGGGCCTTCACGTTGTAGTAGGGCTTGGTGCGCAGCACCTAAACCACCACCTAGGTGCTCAGGGGCGGGAGCTGGTGCGGCATGATGCTGGTTTTGTTGGCCGTTTTCGTCGATTTCTTCGTCACCGAGGAGATACGAGTGCAAGTCTAGTACCCAAGAAACGGCTTTACACCACGCGCGGACTAGATTCTTCAGCCAGGTGCGCGTGTGAGATTGTTCAAGTAATGCTGGAAGTATTACCTGAAAAATATATTATAACTATTAGTATTAAAATTTAATAAAATAATTTGATTTTGCGTTATATTTCAAATTGAAGTTGTTCTACATGTAGCAAATATGTACTTACTTGTAGTAATAGTAATTCTAGTGATAGTTCGTTGACCTGTGCTTCGCTATGTAGTGCAACAGTGTACGGTAAGAATGATGGCCAACTGGATCGTAATAATCGTACTGGCAACCACAACATCAGTAAGACAGCCGTTCCGAAAATCACTGCGGACGCCAGCAATCGTCGAATATGTTGAAGAATTGGCAAATGTATCATTTCCTATGAAAAAAACAAAGAAACGACTTATCAAGATTATTATCATAAGTTAGTCATATCGTATCTAGTGATCCGACTTATAAGCAAGATACTGACGTCACAACCAGTCTGTTGCTCTACTGAGTAATAACATAATTATGTTTACGATATAATAATTACTTAACACAAATTACATTTCGATACAGTTTAGCTGCAACGTCACACATACTTAACGCCTAACAGCGCATGAGTATTTATTTATTTAATTTAATAATATTAAAATAAAAACAATAAACTCAACACACCTGAATAGGACTGAAATCGGGATCATTCAAGTTCCTTAGGAACCACAGAACTCCAGGACGTAGAACTTCGCGCAACAACAGGATAAATGATGCAAAATAGTAAACATACACCATACCGACAAGCCAATGAATGAACATAGAAGTGCCAGGGGCAAGACGGAAACTTTGTTCCCTATCCTTCAAAGTAGCATCAAACATCGCCAACGAACAAATATCTAACCACCAGCCACAAATCAACGGCAACACACCAATTTCAACAACTGACAACAAAGAAACCTTCACAACGACATAACACAATCCAAGAATGCGCCGAGATCGCCTCAAGTTTAAAAGAGTTGCAACATTGTGCAGGACAACCAAACAGATACCAATAATGCAATATCCGCATAGAGTTGTCACCAAGCCCTCGAAGTGACTTGCTGTCGCATGTTCTTTCATGTTTAGACCGACAATGGCCAAGTGACCGATGTGGTAGGGACAAAATGCGAAGATAAGTATGAAAAGAGTGTTTAATGAAACGACCCAGAAGACATGTTCGAGGAAAACGAGGGAGCCATCTAAGCCGAGGAGCCGTTCCCAAGTCAGTTCTTCAGCTCGGTCCCATTCCATGGGGATCCAGTTGTTTTCTTCCGCACCACCACCTTCCATGTCACCAGCAGCGTTTTCTATTGGATTGTCGACTGGAAGTTGACCTTCTGCTGGAAGAGCACCTAGAAAAATATTTACAAAATATATTTTGATATTGAAAATAATGGCCTTATGTGCTTGTCTTAGGCTTAATTAGAAGCACCTCTGAATTGGCTTTTAAATAAAAAATTGTAAACCATTCTAAAACTATTAGCGCATATATTTGTTTTTCAAATGTGGCAATTTTAAAAATAATAATTAAATATGACATCAAAAGCGTATAGTATAGTTATCAATAGTTGAAGTTAAAAAAAAATACATTTCTATCAAAAATTACCTCCAAGACCATCCAATTCAGGTGGAGGTGGTGCATCATTTTGAATGGGTTGTTCATCCACAACCGGCACATTGTTGTTTTCCGGAACAACGGGTGGGGCGGCTGCAGGTTCCGCCACCACCGCAGGAACAACTTCATCAGCAACCGGTGGAGGATTGTCACGTTCGAGCCACTCAGGTCCACCGCCATGTAAAATCTGTTCACGAAGCCACACCAACCCAATAAACGCGAATAACGTACACGTCACCACGAAACAACCGTGAAACACATCCGATGCAATATTCTCCGTGGACATCATATCAATCGGTAAAGTCAATATCGAATCTATCGATCCGGTGAAAAGACAACGGTATATCCGGCACGCTGTTAATGGTACGATACCTAACCATGCAATTGCCACTAGTGTATAGTGTAGCCAATATTTGACTGCTGTAGCAACTGAAGAGATTAAGCCGCCTGCCACGTCACGTAGGGGTAACCGTCGTGGCATGTCAGGTGAATATATTGGTGTGAATGAGAACCGGTGACCGCATAGTTCACAATATTCTTTACGGGAGTACCGCATCCACTGAACTAAACACTCTTGATGTATCCACTTGATACTTCCGGTGCAGATACATGGATGGAATAGAGGCCGATCGGATAAGCCCTCTGAGCGGCAGACCCGGCAGATGTCTGCCGATGATAGGTCCGAATCCATCATTATATCACAAGTGTTCTGGAAATAAAAATTGATGTATTATTTTGTAACACATTTACCTATTTGGAATTTGCAAAATTCCACTTTTTACTTTCTTATACGAATGTATATAAGGAAGTATTGTAATCTTGAAAATTTTCGAACTCGAGATTTTAACGGAAATACATCTTTTGACCTTCCCTGAGTCGAGTCTGACTATTTCAGAATTCCGCCTGTGTGTGTGTGTGAACGCTCTACAGCCAAAACGGCCAATGCTATAAACATGAAAGTTTAAACTTGTATATGGCTCGGAAGAAAACTTATTTTTGAAAAGAATATTCCAACCGGAAGTGCATGTTTACTCTAGGCATTTTTGAGAATTCTGCAATACCTCCAAAACGACTGGACTTATAGAAAATATAATAGTATACAAAATGAAAGATATTAATATTATACACATTTTTGTTTGAAAATTTTCTTTTGATTTGTTAGTGTCCATGGTTATAATGTTACCAAAATACCGATTTTGATCGAAGAGTTGCAGATCAATTCCGAATGGAATATAAAATTATTTAAAGGTGAGGTTTTCAAATATTTTATAATTGGCTAATAATTGCTTCGTCAAATATAAGCATAAATTATAATAGACGAAAATAGAAATCAATAAAAAATGACATGTAGTTAGAAAAGAGATGAATGCTATAAGTAAACAATGGCATTCGCAGGTACATTAGCCATTACATGAAAATGGAGTAGCTTGTTCTAATAACATTAAAGTAATAAAAAGAGAAACATCAAATTAGCTTTCAGAAGTAGGATATCTTTAATAGGGTGTGTTGTTATAATATGTCTAAAAGTAGAAACAATATAATTTTTTTTGTAAAAGGTCATCAAAAATACCACTTCTGATTATTATAGATATATGATAATAAATTTTGTTTTGAATAAATATAAAGTTTCTTAGAAATGAACTCGAAAGACGTAAAATACAATGAATAAAATGAGACTGCTTCATTTTTAAAATAGATCATTGATGCTTGCATAGGATAGGTGTCATAGTACTAGACTGGCACTGAGTCGAGCGAAACGAGACAGAAACGCATACAAAATCTAAATGATAAATGAGGCACCAACCGGTTAAAGTGATTCTTTATGGGTCTTCGTGATTTAACGTCGTGCTTTGTTTACACGCTAGCAAAAACAAACAGTAGAAATAACAAATGCATTCAAGGTCACGAAAATTTCTAAATATTCGCTTTTAAATAAAATGTCTATAAATTGTTGAGCAATTTTTTACTTAGTAACGATTTTAAGTACTCCGTTTTTTTAGTAAACTAATTTTGTATTTAGGCAATTATTGTAAAACTTATACATTTGTCTACGTAATTTATCACTTATTAAAATTATACCTCTAAATTTCTCTATAATAACAATATTCATATATTTCTCTAAGATATATACACTTACTATATAAACTTAAATACTTATGTTTCGTTAGATTAACAGTTATATAATTTCTGCAAATTATTATATTAATAGATAAATTAAAAATTAGTAAATGTTTCATTTTATAATCATTAAACATTATTAAAACTTGAAGAACTGGTTTTTTGATGCTCGTCAAACTTTAAACAGCAAAATCTACTTCTTCATCCGCATTTTTTTTTTAAGGTGAACCATCAAGCTCATTTAAAGGCATAGACCGATCTTTTTTTTTTAAATATGCATTCGATATGTATTTGTATAAAAAATGTCTGGTAAAAATTTCAATTAGTTCTTTTTGTTTTTATTGGGAGAAAAAAATTAAAAACTATGAAAAAGTGCTTTTGGTGGTTTTTCATTTTTTATCTCCGAAAAAAAAAATAGAATAAAATGATATTTTTACCAGGCATTCTTTATGAAATTACACATTAAATATATTTAAAAAAGAAATGGTCCTGGATGGAGATTTAGCCAATTAGATTGTTTGGGTAGTTTTATGACCACAAGTATGGTACCAATGAGATTGAAATTCCTTTTCAGATTTTATTTAATGAAATACCATTTTATTGTATCGTAAAAATAGTAATTTCTGATTATATCTAGATATTCGTTTTTCTTCAGCGAAAAATTTTTGTTTTACCAAATACATATCTCTACTCGGATTCCATATTACAATTTCGGATATATATATATATATATATATATATATTGAATTTACTAGATTTTTATTTTTATAAACATTTAGAACCTTTTATAATTATATTCGTACTACATTGGTTTACAGTATCAAAATGTAAATTTTGTGTATTATTATTTTTATATATATATATAGATAATAAAAAAGAGCATTGTAATCTATATAATTTTTATATTTAAAACCAAAACATGCATTATAAAATAAAGTCATATGTAACACAAATTGACATAAAATATACCGACACCGTTTCTTTATCTCCCATTTTTGTTGTTTCATATTTACCCGCAGTAGCCATAACAAATATAATTCATACGTGTACACATGCGACTGTAACATAAAAGTTAACTACTTACGTGAAATATGTAAATAATAAGAACAGATTTTCAATGACAGTTCATATACAGCAACATGACTTTTTTTCTTCATTGTGCAATCGCCATGATAGATACTACAACCAACAAATAAGATTTTAACACTGATTGAACATACACACTTCTAAAATCATATTACATACCTGAAATTATTTATATATTTTTGCTTTGTCACATTACTCTAACATTAAAGATACAAATGACATAAAAATCTTTAAAGCGCACAAACGTAGCAAATTATAGATTTACAGTTACTTTCTACTTACGACATTGGTAGTGATAAAACTTGTATTGTAACAAAAGAATCAAAATAGCCCTAATAGATAGTTAAAAATAAAAATCAATGTTGCCATAAATTAAAAAAAATTAATTTTAAGAAATTTCACAGCTTCATTTTACATACATAATGAAACAAATCTGGACAAATTATAATTTGTTCAGCATAATTTGTTATTAGATTTAGTTTTTGAAACAAAACTTTGATAGAAACTGAACTATTTTTTTGATTTTAAGATTATTTTCTATTAATACAGTTGGTGATATGTCATATAGTTCCAATGATTTGGGGTTTGAGTGTTGGTACGGCCAACCGGAAAGTGATTTTCTGTTGGAAAGATAAAGTAACTGAATTCGCGCCATAATGTGACAGAATTTGTTGTGGTTGTGGAACAAAATTTGCTTATTTTCATTTTTAATGATATTTATGTATAAATAGTTATATAGTGGATGTAGTTTCTAACGAGGATTTTTAACATATTTCTGTACATTACTCGCAATCCAAATTATTTTCACTTAATATATTGTTTGTTTAACGTACTTTTCAATTTTACAAGTATAGTTTTATAATAGGATCATACATATATGATTCAAATCTATATATAAATAATAGGATGTCAGTTGGAAAGTCTAAAACTGATTGTTCAAACAATATAGACGGCAATGATGAGTTTGGTAGATTAAAGTTGAAATATTCGAAGAAACAACTTAATCTATTAGATGGAACGAAAGTAAAATTACCAAAGTACAAATCGAAAGATGTTTATAATTTGAAACAGAAATATACAGCAAAAACATCGGCTGCACATGTCCCATTTAATTTTTTACAAAGCGACCAACAATTTTCGAATAAGTCTGCAAAACTGAATTCTAATCTAGACAAATCCATTGGTAAAATTAAATCTAAAAGATCAAAAAAACAAAGAATTTCGGATCCGGAAGTAAGTAGCATGTCTGAAATGATGTCGAATAGTTTGTTGATTGAATCACCGGAAAAAGGTTTTGAAAAAAAGGTAGTTAATCTAGTGCAATCCAAAAGTGAAAATGAAAACGATTTAGATCGAAATTTGGAAGAAACTAATGATCAAAAGTTGATAGGTTTAAAAAATATCCAATTTAATTACGAAATTAAATCGGACTCAAATCCAGTAAAACGACAATCAAAACATTTAACAAATGAAACTAAAACCATAAGTAAAGATTATAAATCGAAATCCGAGGAAAATTCCGATCTAAAATCAACAAAAATAATAAAACCAAATAATCTCAAAAATGAACTGAAATCAGTAGATTTATCTGAAAATGAAAATGTAAAAAACTTAGATACAGATTCAATTGAAACTGAATTAAAATCAAAGAAGTTGACTGAGACTAAAAGTAAATCTGTAAAAGTTTGCGATTTAAATTCAAAACTAGTAAAAAATGACGCAAAATCGAAAACGAAAGATTCAAAATTAGGCAAATATAGTCCTAAATTAAAAGATTCTCAAAAGAGAATATCGCTTCAAGAACAAAATCAATCAAAAGAAACTCCACCGAAAGTAAATGCTTTCGCATTTATGATGGGAAACCGTAATAAAGTAATCGGTACAAATTCAGACGGAAAAAATAAAGAAGAAGAAATCATAAGAAGTCCTGAAATTGTTAAAGAAAAGAAACAAAAACTCGATAAACGAAAACAAATTTTAGAAAATTGGGCTGAGAAAAAAGTTAGTGCTACCAAACGAAAATTAGAAGATCAAGCCCAAGAAAAATATATCGCTAGAACTTTAAATAAACGTGCTAAACGGATGAAAAAAATGCTCAATATTGATAATGAAGATAGTAATGATGAAGACATTGTAAAAAGTCAAACGAAGAAAACCAAAAATCGCAAATCTATTATAATCGATGCCGAAAGTAACAATGATGATTACCAAGAAAGCTCATCTAATATAAGTCCTAAAAATATCAAACAAAATATAATTACAATAAATCAAAATACCTCACATGGAATTTTAAACGAAAACCCAGGAACTTCAAATGAAAATTCAAACGCAGTACCAGAACAAGAAATATTTGAAAACAGCAAACAAGCTGATGTTTCCGAGAAAACTAATTTAAATCCAAAAACAAAAGAAGTAGTCCTTAGTAATGGAAACGAAATTCTGGAAGTTGCAGATGATACTACTTCAAATTCATCACGAAATTCTACGAAAGAAATCCCTATAACATCAGAATTTTTAGAGGAAATATTCTCCAATTCTGATCCAGAAATTGAAAATAACTTGATAAGTCCGAAAAATAAAGCAAAAGATCTGAATAAAATAAAAATGGATTTTACCCCGAAAAAACGTGTCTCTACACCGAAAAGCAAGAAAAAATCAAAATGTTCATCGTTTGGAAAAAAATCATCTCGCAAATCAAAGACGCAATCCATTCATGTTGAAAATGAAGATATCGATGAAATATTTCCAGAACATCCAAAACCATTGGTATCTTTAGAAAATAAATCCAAATTGGATGGAATTACAAAAACACCAATAAATTCCCATCAATCTAAATTGGTGAATACTATTTCAAATTTGGATATAGAGGATTCAAATTCAGAACAAGTTCAACAATTTACACCGCGCACTTGGCGGATGAGAGTTCGATTATTTGAAAAAGAAAATTTAAAAAATGGAAATAATAGCGAGGCAGATGTGATAGTTGTTGATGATTCGCCTGAGGAAGATTTTCCGTCGAAGTTATCAAGTATTGAAAGCTCGCCTAGTTCGTTTTCTAATAGTAGTAAAAAACAGATGAAATTGGCGCCATTGTTTTTAAGAAAATCAAAAAAAGATGAACAAGCTGCCCTCCAGGCGAAGAAGAATTTTTTGTTTAGCGCCAGCCCGTCTACTAAGAAAATTAAGGCGAAGCAACCAAGGTAAATATTTTTTTAATATTGCACTTATTCATATCATCGCTTCTTTTTTTGTTTTTTTATAAATTAAGATACAGTAGCTACGACGCAGCCATCTTTAAATTCCCTAGAAACAATAGTAATCTTTATTTATTTATATCAATTGATGTAAATTGACAGTTTTAAAAATTAATTTAATTATTTTAACTGAAATAGTATACATTTTTCTATAAGTACACAAATATATTTTCTAAATTTACATTCGACTGTTATTCATATAAAACATTATCTGTGTTTAAATCTATTTTCTGTCCGAAAATTAATAAAATGTAATGTCCATTGCAGCAATCCTGAAATTATATTTAATTATTTCCCGAAAGTAAGTCACGTACAACAACGACTAGGCGATGAAAATTTAAACACATTCTGGAATTTATCAAACACATCATTATGCATAATAGAAAACGATTTCGATACAACTATCGAAATAACCGATGATAAAATCACACTAGGTATGTTTACCGAATGCAAACCCGTAATTGACACCCCATTAAAACCACGACAACTACACGCTGTACCAAGAAAATTACAAAACATGAAACAACTGATTCAAGAAATAAAAAACGAAAATGAATCTTATCCAGTTTTTAAAATATTTCGACTACTACGCGAAAAATATGGCAAAACTGCACCTAGCATTAGAGCAACACCAATAATTAAAATTCCTGAAAAACTTCCTGTAATTATTCTAAAACGTAAACGGGGTCGGCCAAAGAAAATTAAAGAAATCGTTTCGGAAAATACTTCAATAGCTATAAATGTAGATACATCTGAAACAACTCAGAGTCAAAAAGTAGATGTTGCAGCTGATTCTTCTATGTGGACCGAAAAATATAAACCACAATCTAGAGATGATATAATTGGGAATAGTTTTAGCGTAGATGAATTAAAATCGTGGTTAAGCGCGTGGTTGTTTTATAGTGAAGATAAAAAAACACGGAAGCGCAAACGCATCAACTCGAATAGTAGCGAGGATTTTTGCTCTGATAGTTCTACCCGAGATACAGAATCAATTCCTGGAAATACAATCATCTTAACAGGCCCGTACGGTTCTGGTAAAACTGCTTCCGTTTATGCTCTTTCTAACGAATTGAACATAAATGTAATAGAAATAAACGCTTCTAGTAAGAGAACTGGTAAAAAGGTCTTGAGCGAGTTACAGGAGGCGACTCAATCGCACCAAGTAAAAAACACTGAAAGTAAATCAGTTGGTAGTTACTTTCAGAGTAAATCAGATAAAACTGAAGAGGATTCCAATAAGAAATTCTCGTTATTACTAGTGGAGGATATCGATATTGTATTTGAAGATCAAGACGATGGATTCTTATCAGCTTTGGGGACACTTGTTACGACAAGTAAACGACCCATGATTTTGACGACAACTGATCCAAACAGTTCTCATCTTCAGAAATTTATTTCACAACATCGTATGTTAATATTTAACCCTTTCTCCGCAAACACAATAGGAACATGGTTGCAAATATTATGTTTAGTAGAAAACATACAAGTCAATAAGTCTAATATCGCAAAACTATTACAATGGAATAAGGGTGATATTCGAAAAACTATGCTTCAGTTACAATTTTGGACTCAAACCGGTGGTGACCAATTAAAAATAACTGAAAGTGAAACATATTTACCAAAAATAACAACTTGCGCGAGCTCATCACGACGAAATTCATTAGAGCTTGAAGTTCTTTCTCAAGATGACAACTCAAACTTATCCTGGCTATCAGAAAATGATATAAATGTTGAACCAAACGACTCAAACTATATACATCAAAGTGTACTTGAAGCTTTCGTTCCGTATTACGAACGAGATAAAAAATCCTTTCAAATTTCGTACCCCGCGAACCTTGGAACAATATGGTGGAATATGTCGAGTATATTAAATACTCCAGAACCAAAACAAAATATTGTTTATGAACCTGAATCGCAAATCCTAAATTCTCAGTTTGAAAACTGCGATGAAGCACTGTTACGTCCACATTTATTTGAAACACAACAGCATCCTGTCCATTCAAGTCTTGACGAATTGGAACAGGTTAAGAACTTATTGGAAAGCTTAGCTTTTGCTGATATCGTATACACAAGTATGAAAGTCGATTGTGACTTAGAACCGACAGTTAATTATTGGCAAAGTGTTCCGTCGGATAGTTTGTCGTTTTCGGAAAATTTGGCTGCGTACGATGCAAGCAATAACGTATCCATGGAAATAGTACATTGGTTGTTGGAAAGTAACATTAAACGTGTAACGAAAAATATAACTAAATGCGATGTAAATGTGGCTGTACCTCCTTCAGATAAACTTCGGTAAGTTCAAATTTTAAAACTTTAATAGAAAATAAATTTAAAAACGTGATCCTGTAACTATTTTTACGAAGTAATAAGTAATATTTTAATCACGAAAAATTTCAAAATTGATATTTTAAAGAAAATTACCATTTATTAACTATGCTCCTACAGGAGCGAAATATATAACTGCTTATTACTATTATTATTTGTTATGTTGTATTAACATTTTAATCGTATTTTGACCATATTTAAAATTATGGTTTGATTTTATTATTTTTTATAGAAGACGTACAAAACAACACAACAGTATGGAAGAATTGTTAGTCCTAGTACCTTTGTCTTATGTGTTAGAACGCAGGGTAATCTGCGAAGACTATCAACCGATGTTGCGATTAATAAACCGAATAGAAGCCCACCGATGTTTAAAATATACCAAACGTAAAAATCGATTTTATCATTATTTAAAAACATTCAATCTTCATTTGTCTAACTCGACTATTTTAACGCTTTGCAATACGTTAGCAATAGATAAACATACTTTCTAAATTTTGAAATATATATGTAATATTTTTTGGGTTTTTCATAAGATCTATCATTGTTTTATATTAACTGGGGGGCCAAATATTTTATTTATTAATTTTATTTTGTAAATATTGACCAGAATTTTTAATTTCGTTTTTTACAGAAATTAGATATAATTATAGTTTTTTTTTTGTTTAATAAAATAATCTAGAGATCATACATTGGTGTTTATCTTATTATATCGTCCATATTTTCATCAATATAATATGAATTTACTCTTTATATATCTACATATATGCTTATATATAAATATATAATTGTTTGAAGAATGTGCAGCCCACTATACAATTACTATTTACTAAAATTAAAATATAATAACCATAAATTATTTTATTATACAGTGAAGTCCGGATATAACGAACACCTATTTTGCATTCAACATGGTTCGCTATATCCGAGGTTTGCAATAAAAGACAAAACGCGAGCTCTATTTTTTTTATTATTAAGAAAAGCATCAGGAGAAAAAATACGACACATTGAACATACATATTATGTTGATAGTATATACATACATTAAATTTGTTCTTTGAAAAAATCTGTAACTTTAAATTGTACTGATTGACTGAGTGAAATATCTACCACTGGCAGCGAGATTGGTAATGACTTCGTTTACGCGCAGGATTTTATTATCGGAGATTCCCCGAATTTTATATCAGAGTTCGTTATAGGTGGAATTTTGAGTGTCAGGGACAAAAAACGGTACGTTTTAGACGGATGTTCGTTATAAATGGGAAAAATGAGCATTGTAAATATAGGATATCATTTGTGTTTTCCCGAAGGGTTTTTTATAGCCGAGCGTTCGCTATAAATGGGTTTGTTATAAGTGAACACTACTGTATTAAATTAAAGAAAAATGATTTCATAGCTTTAAAAAATTGTTATGGGTTGAAATTGGCCTATACTCTGGTAATTCGGAACCAGGATACAATGTTACTTTTTCAGTTTTTAGGGAAATTTCTTTACATAAGATTGGTAATACTGCTCTGTTGGTATTTATTCAAATAAACAGGCGCTGTTAGATTTTATCCAGCTAATTTGATATTTAATAACCTCAAATAAAAACTTGTAAATTTAATAACCGGTAACAAGTAGCATTGTTTATTTATACTGTATTTATTATTAGTGTTAAATAAAAATGGAAGACCAAGATGAACATGAAATAGAATTGTATGACGGAAAAAAGAATATTGCGATCATTTTAATCGATGTAGCCCCATCAATGTTCGAAAACCAGCACAAAGCGTTCAAACGATGCATTGGAGCTTGTTTTAAAGTCATGGAGAAAATATTATTGCGAACATATCGCAAGAATATTTGCATTTGTTTGATGAGGGATTCGGAGATAGTATTGACTAATTTTTCTGATAATTTGGTGGATTCAGCCAAAAAGCTGCTCGACATTTGCCAGACGAAGAACGAGGATTTGGTACCAAAATTACAACGATCACAGCCAGTGTCTTTGCGTCATACGCTAACCGAATGTTTGAAATTACTTCCGAGTAATTTGTATAAAGTGAATCCGTACGTTGTTGTATTAACTAACGATGATGATCCACACCGAGGTGATCAGAAGGAAAATTTAAGCGCGTTTAATATCGCAACTTCTTTCCGAGACATGAATACTCGATTGGTAGTGTTGCCGCTCAAAGAAAAGTTTAATTTGAGTTTGTTTTACACTGAGCTGATGAAGAACGCTAATGCCTTACCGTTGGAGGTGTGTTTTTTCTATTTTAAATATCTAATACTGGTATTATATTTAATTAAGATATGACGAGTTAGTTAAAAAAACACGGGCATGTGACGTCATAGACTTGCATCTTTGTTATAGTTTTATGCGACCTTAAAATCGAGAGTCTTATTGTTTCAGGTGTTCGAAGATGGAGCTGATGAAGAATCGTATTTGCAACTTCATGTTATGATCGAAATGTTAGATTCTATTATTTGTGATACGATGCTAATGCATCGACAGAAATTTGAGTTTTATGATATAAAAACTGATAATACTACAATCACTGGTCGTATTTCAGTACAAATGAGTTACTACGCAACAAAACATCATTTATACAAAAACCTTACTAAATCGCGCACTACAGGAGCTGTTTTGAAAAAGATGAGCAAGACTAGTAATTCCGACCAACTTAAACTGGCTTCTAGGGCAGGAACGAATGAGATTGTGTTCGACAAAACAGACCAAAAGCTAATGCATTTGCAAATGCCGTATGGTTTTCGGATGTTATACATTACACCTAATAAACAAAGTTCAATTCATCAACACAAACGGATGAGCTTCTTATTACAAAATGATGAAATGTCTACATTTAAACATCAAGTTTGGTTCGATCATATGTGGCAGTACTGCCGCGATAAAAATCGCTACGTTGTGGCTGGATACAATATGCCCGGATATAAACAAGCGCCGAAAATTGTCGAATTAACTCCAATCATACAAAGAAATAAACCAGCGTTTATAGGACATTTCCTAATAAACTACGATGAACTCAATCGTTTTCCTGCATCTATGACGAAAAATTGGATCGCTTCTGATACTGAAAAACCAAAACTAAGCAGTACAAATGACCCAACATTAAAAGCGGTTTGCGATCTAATTGACCAGTTAACGATTAAGTATGAACCGCGTGAGTGGAAGGATCCGAAATATGAGCAGAAAGCTGTTTTTATTCGAGCGCAGTTGTTGGATATGAAACCGGACACGTTTCAATCTTGTATTCCAACTAAGCAAGATGTTGAAGAACGATTGGGAGATAATATGCATAATCTGAAGATGATTTGCCCTGAGTTTTTCCCAAATAGAGGTACTTTAGTGATTGAAAGTGTTGAGTGTTTATTCATGGGTTTTATTTTCTAGATCGACAGCCAGCAACGAAAAAGCCGCGTACGGCTGGGAGGGGACGTGGAAAGTAATTCATTTACTTTGGGTAAGGCTCTTGTAATTTATTTAGTTTTAGAGTCGTTCTGTTTGATAATATGTATTTTTCATTAATAAATAAAATTCAATAACGATTAAAATATATTAAATTTATCCTTGGTCTCAATGCTGATACATTTTAATTATAATAAGGAGTTCTGGCGATAAAATTGAGAACTAACGCATTTATCGGTAATTTCTATATTAGTGTATGAGGATTGTATTACATGTAATAGTCTGCATTTTTTTGTGTTATTATTGTATATCAATAATCGAATTTTTCTCAAATAAATCAACAACAAAAAACCTACTTGACACACCTCGAATTAAATTGTTAATAAAATGTTAAGATTGATCAAATTTACGTGCATTGTTTAAATTTATATCTTGATATACCAAACGAAACGCACAAATTGGCAGTTACAATAAGCGAAGGTCAGATCTGTTAGTCCTTCTTTTGGCAATACAAACAAAAATCAAGTGTGCCGTGGTCCTTAGTTTGAATTGCGAATTAACCCAATGTGAAATGAAAATATTTGTGTTTGCAAACATACCTAACTTCAAGCCTATTCTCATCAAATGGGGTGACAGAAAACCCTTTACATCCATGCACAATCTTTCGCCATTTAACTTACAAACTTCTGTAGCTTAATTCAAATTCATTAAATTCTCCATACGTGCTCTTTTATTCCGCTTGCTCAC
>JADQWA010000073.1:0-42436 GCA_018344505.1 Nebria ingens riversi | reverse complement strand
CGCAACTCATTCTCAATCATATTTGTCCACTTATTCCGAGGATGACCCCGCATTCTCACAGTGTTACAAACTGAATAGTAAACTACAGTATAACAATATAGAGAATAATGTTTACTCATATTTAAAGAAGAAACTGGCAAATATGGTCTAAAATAATAGCGTTTATTTTCAAATAAAACGGCATTTCCCCATAAGTGTAATTTTTAAAAACTTTCTCTATTACTATTAAATACTTTAACTGTATAATTATTATCATGAAATAAAATTAATTTTCATTTCTGTATTTATAATGTCGAGAAATTAAGATTGAAAACTTATTGTTAAAATCTCAAATCATATATTTGTACCTTTACACAAATTGAATTTGATATATAATTTTGTATTCATGACAATTTAGATAGAAATTGCGTTATATATATTTAATCATTTCATTGGAGCGATGTTTGAGAAAATTGTGACGGAAGTAGGTCGATTTTCTAACCATCTTTATTGCGCAAAGCTACTTTACGTAACCATAAACGAGTAGATAGTTTATGGAATTGTACATACGATATATACTTTTCTACTTTTCAATTGCCAAAATTACAACAATAAATAAACTTATTTTCGAAATAAAACTTGAGAAAACTATATAAACGTATAAAGTAAATTTTTTTCTCGTAACTTTATATTATTGAATGAAACTTTTTGTAAAGTTATACTAACTCGTATTTTTCGTCTGTAAGAGCGAATTTTGCATGTCACAAAAACGGCATGGGGATAATTTAAGTAAAAATAGGAATAAGATTTTAGCGCTTTGGAACTGGAAAGTGACAAGACAAAGCGAAAAAGTACCACACGGCTTTTGTTGAAGAACTTTACGCCATATAAAATTTATATAAAAAAAAAGAAAGAAAAGAAACGTAAGTACTCTCTTCTTTTATATGTGAACAGGAACACGCGAAGTGTCTACGGCACCTTGCGTAACGTAACGGTAAGACACCATTGTCATTGCTGCGGGCGCAAGATCCTTAAATGCATTTCCTTCAAACATTAGAAGGACAGTTAAAATGTAACGCTACAGAAGTTTGCCACTGTTATTTATAAACGCGAGATGATGAAACACTTTTTATTTCTGTTTTGTTTCTTAAAACTCCACTAAATATCTTTAAAATCATGCCAATTAGTACATTTCAATGTTTACAATAATTACTTTGCCAAATTACTTAAACAAAGCTCACTTCTTATAAATGTATTATAAACTAATTATCTATTATTATTATTGATTACTGTTTACCCGTTGAAAATAACGAAATTATTGTTAATCTACCCCCACCAAACTAAAGAGAACGCGGTAATCTTCTGTTTAACGTAGCCAATGAGCGTTTTGGAAAGCCAGTATACCAGTTTAAATTATCTTTCAAATTGGCAAAATCAATGTTGTTTTAAGCTGTTTGTATTAAATTTCAGTACTACATATGATAATCACCAGATGGGAATAAAACGAGTGCAGATTAACAAAACAAATCCACAAAATAGGTCATAACGTAATAAACTGTCACTGGTCAAAATGTTGCCAACACTTGTAGGAAAGTGTCACCAGCCGTAAGTTGTAAAAAACACTAGATAAGCTCTCTTTCTGACGTTATCCGTAAAGCTGTCAACGTGCAACTTTAAAAATTCATATCTTTATATATATATATATATATATATATATATATATATATATATATATATATATATATATATATATACATTCATACATACATACATACATACATACATACATACATACATACATACATACCTTTATGCCTATTCCCAACATGTGGGGTGGCAGAAAACCCTTTAAATTCACATCTTCACAATCTTTCGCCATTCAATCTATCCTTACACATTTCTTTCGTTTCATTCAGGTTCATCAGACTCTTCTATTTCGCTTGCTCACAGCTTTCCTTTCGCGCAACTCATTCTCAATTATATCCATCCACTTATTCCGAGGACGACCTCGCATTCTCACACCATTCACAGATCAAGAAAACCCTTTCGATGAACTATCTGGAACTATCCTTCAGCGGTTTTTTGTTTTGACATATGTCAGTGGCCCTCCTAAGACTCACTTTTACCCCAATTAATTTGTAAAGTTAGTTTTATTGTCAGATATCCAAAGAAAACATATGTATTTTAGATTTTAAATGTTGGATTTTATAGTAGTATAAAGAAAATATTATTATTCATTACATATTATTAAAAATTATTATGGCTGGACATTTTTTAGTTTTCAAATGAACTTTAAACCTTACAAAATATTTTCATATAATATTTTAAATTATTTACTAACCTTTGTAACGTTTTTTCACTAAACTTATTTGTGACACTGACAATAAATGTTAAATGTCAAAATATTTGAATATTTAAAACAATTGACATGCATAGTAGATACGATTTATTATGTATAATTTTCCATACCTATGTAACTATGGCAATATAAATAAGATAATAGCAATTTTCTCGTAACTGGTAACCTTTTTGAAGAAATGTTTCAAACAAAAGTTGTTCAAATCATTAATATCTTTAACTTTAATAATACCTATTTTACTGTAAGTGCAGCCGTTTCGGGGATATGCAAAATGAGACTTAAGTAAACATGCACTTCCGGTTTAAATATGCTTTTCAAAAATAGGAGGTTTTTCTCTCAGGCATATACAAATCTTAAGTTTAAAGTTTCATAATTTTATCTTCTACGGTGTAGGCTGTAGAGCGCATACAGACACACACACACAGACACACGCACACACAGACGTCATTCCAAAAATAGTCAGACTCGATTCAGGGAAAGTCAAAACGTGTCTTTCCGTTAAAATTTCGAGAATTTTTTTTTCGTGATTACACTTTGTAAAAGAAAGTAAAATATATTAGAGCTTCAACCCTATAATTTTGCATGTTCACGCAATCAATCAATTAGTCAATTAGAACGGAAATTATATTAGCAGCGTCGCTGAATTCGAAGCTTAAGGTCGCGTAAAAAAGTAACTATAACCCGATAAAAAAGCCTAGAAAATCGATATTCTTCCGTCATATTTGTCTCAAAATGCAGCTTAACTAAATGAAGCAAACATATCGCGTGTTTTGTATCTCTAGATTGTCATGAATACAAATTTGTAAATCATAAACGATTCATTTAAAAAATATAACCGTATTCAAAAGTACATACACTATACATGTCTTGTTGATTTAATAATTGAAATAGAAATTTAATTTATAATTTTATAAATGCGTTAACCAAATTGATTCTTATTTAATGGGAATAAGAACAGTTTATGTAGGTATTTAATGGTGTCTATTTTTTATTCTTCATAATTTAGTTTTTTTTAACATATTCCATTTCTATTAAATATTATTTACGTAGAATTATTCCGATACTTCCAATAGATATTAGAGAAATAATTTATAAATATTTTCGAAATTTTATTGAGCTCCCGGGATTTCGTTCCAGTTCCACGTGCTCGTCCTTTATCTATTTATCTTTTTCTTGCTTTCTCTTGACGCAATTGTAAGCTCTCATCATTCTTTTTGCACGTATTCGTATCTTATCTTAAGCTTCTCTTCCATTTCTGTTCTGTGCTTTCGCGTTTGTGCGCGAATAATTTTTCGTCAGCAGAACGTTATCGGTCCACGTTTTGTATGTTTCTGTACTTTTTTGTGTATGCCTTTTTCTTTTGCACCAATACTATTGGAGTATCATTGTCTGATTAATAGGCTCCATTTTTTAATACTTATTGCAGATTTTAGAGAAAAAATCTGCGGTATAATATGCGTACAATTCCTTACAAAATAAATAAGAAAAACACACCATAGTCTTTGTTATATAAATATGCATTATATTATGTTGTTTTTCATATACATAAAATGGAGTGATAGATAAGCGTTTTTATTCACTGTCACTGATTTTTTCTGCAAGCGGCTATTAGCCTAATTTTGATAAGAATATTCTAACCGGAAGTGCATTTTTACTCCAGTCATTTTTTATCGTTTCTTCAATAAGAATAATAGTAATAATATAGAACTCAATAAATATGATTGTTCTAATATGAATTTATTCCTGTTAAACTCTTAACTAAATTTATGAAAAGTTAATGAATAAATACGTTTATAACATGCACGATAATTGTACTCAACAAGTTGGTGTGGTTTATCGCTTTTATAAATTCATATAGTTCGACTATTAAAAGTTCTACAGAAAAGAGTAAAATGCATAATACAACGGTGTTTGCTAACAGTTAGTAAATTTCCAATCAACTCTATTATGAGTGTATTTAGTAGTCATAAATAAAGTTTTAATGATACTGGACTTTTTTTTACACACTGCGGTTGTTGAACGTGTTCATAAATAAATTTATACGAAACCCTAGCAATTCGATTAAAATGTTATGCGGAATCATTTAAGCTTGACAATATTTCATATAATTTGCTGTATGATACTACACAATTTAGAATGTTCCAAATCTTGATCAATTTCTTGTAGAATATATTGTGTAGTGTAAGACGAGCTTTAGTGGTAGAACAAAATGTGATTTTATAATTTGAACTCCGAAGGGTATAAATTCTGTTTCACGAATGATGATTTTTTAAAATATTAATGCCTTAACGACCTCTGACTTCTTCGATATTAAAAATATAATAAAGAAAAATTTTAGTTTTTAAAATTCGCGCCGTTTACACCCGTCTATTTGTTTAAAAGTCTGTCGCTATTCAATTATAGAAACTACAATTACCGACTTCAGATGGTTAGTTTATACATTGGCTGCAGAACGCTCTATTTCGCACCTATACACAGTAGCGCCGAATCGCATTTTCTTAGAAGTAAACGAACCTGATGGTTTTTCTTAATAAGTAAACATGAAATTATAATATTTTAATAATAATAAATCAAGTAAATAATATGTTAAACATGTAGTTGATTTATTTTGGTAAAAAATATGTTTGAAAGTATGTTTAACCAAATTTGAAAAACATATTTTTTCGGTAAAAATATTAAATTACTAAATATAATATCAAAATAAATCCAGTAATATTATGTTGTAAATACAGATTTATATTTTGGCTAAAATAATATTTGAAAATAATACTAAAGCACGTAAATTGTAAAATGAATATTCGTATTTTTTTTACTCTATTTAAATTCAATGTATAATTATTATTGCGATACATATAGTATTTCATAGAAAACATATGTAAATTCCTGCACTGGACTTTCTTATACGTAGTAGGTTATTGAAAAAAGTCAAGATAATATATTTATTCAAGTACTGCTTTGAATAACGCAATAATATTTTAAATACCTACGAATATTTGCGGTTTGTGTGTTTTTATTTTATTTTTCAATAACCGTTTCTAAACAAGCGACTTGTGCATACGTGGCATAGCCAATAATTTACTGGTCGCGTTTTTGTTTTCCTGTTGTAATTCCGGACGTATATTGATTTTATTAGCGAATTGAATTAAAGCGTCCGGTTCGAGTTTTTTTATTCTCTCTCATTTTCTATCTCTCTCTTTCTCTCTACTGCAGGGTGTAATATGTTTTCGTTTGCAAAAGAAATGTTAATTAACTAATACATAGAATTTATTTTGCTAGATATTTTCTATTTTGTGTCTATTTGGTGTTATTAGGGTTACATTATTTTCTTTATATTGAATATTTTCGATGCGATTTATCACAGAGGCAACGTAGAGGTATTAACCCAAAACTCGGAATATTTTCTACAAAAACTTGTATAATTCGTGTACGCAACAACATTACATCACAGTCAAAAGTTATTAGATTGAAATTGTACGTTTACACTACTATAGAATCGAATATTTTAAATTTATAATATATTTTTAGAAACTTGACAATAAACTTAGTTTATAATTCATTTGTAGATTTGTTTTTGAATAGGTGTATAAGTTAATAACAACAAAATAACAAACGTCAAACGAAATAAACAACGGTACTAAAACATATATAAACGTAGCAAATGTGTCAATTCTATATTAGGTCGTGAAACTGGAAAAATAATAATTTTTGAAATGAAATTGATATTTTACGACATTTTATTATAATTTAAATACTATTTGATAAGTACTTTCATTTTATTACCAATCGCTTTAAGCCAACAGGGAATTTCATGTTGATAAGTTTTTAGCAGGTTTTAGTTACAAAATGATGTAAAGTTGTTGCTTACGTATCTGAACTAGTACAAATGTATTGCAATTGAAATGATTGACACAGGAAATTATGTTCTAATATGTTTTTCGGTTATAATATGGAGGATTTTGAATATTGTTTATTAATTTTGCAAATTTCTGTAACGACTTTTTAAACAACGTAATTGGATCATATGATACAGAATTAAAATATGTTGTAGGAAAAATAACTCAAGTACCAATTAGTTATGGATGAAGTAGTGCAAATAATAAAAAGATTCTGTTATTTTGAGGACAAGTCATGAATTGATTATGAGACAATTACGCATAGTTGCGGAAATGGGAGTGTAATATATTCATCACCACAGTATCCCTCTGTACATATATGTCGCGTGCTGCATGATGATGTTATTATCTATGTCTGTGTGTGTGGTGTTTGTGTATGTGAGCGTATGAGAGGGTTTATATATATGAATTTTTTACGCTATGAAGGAATAATCGTGTCGCTTAATGGAACCGCCATGGTCGCATCCGTGTAATTACATTTGCGTGCTGGGTACAGAACAGAGCAATGCGGACGTCTACATATCTGCAACTTAGTAGATGCACCATATATACTGCACATGGTCTAATTTTCATGAGTTTGTTTTGTATTTCTTATAGTTTATTCCACGATATTTATGAATTAGTAACTATATTTATGATATTATCTACATCCAATTACATTTCGGTTAAGAATATCTCAGAATCAAACATTTAAAATAACGTAATATATTTCATACTGGTTATTCGGAAAAGTTTAATTTTTAATAAGTATGCGGAATTCGCAACATAGTGAAATTATAAAAAATACATATTTAATTTTTGATATTTGATTGAATGGCGCAAATAAAATTATTACTATTTTTAAATGAAGCAGAATGGAGAGTTTGATGAATATAAATGTAGCGCGTCATGTATGAAAAGATAGAATAGAGTTGATAACAATTGTCATTAAATTTATTATAAATGTATACATGACAATTCGATTGTAATGTAATGCGTATTTATTATATTAGTTTACTATTAAATCGTATCGTTTATAAATTATTAGCAATTAAAAAATCGTAATTTTCTAAATGCACTTGACACCAAATAAAGAATGAATTTTTCCCCTACTAGACCAATGAGAACGCGATTGTATTCTAGCCAATGAGCGTGCTGGAAAATCAGCCGACTACTAATAGAAACTTTTGTTTCAAACTGTTTGTGTTACATTTCGCGCATTAATTTCATATTAATATTTTTAAATACTATCATAACATCATTGCACTATTTTTATTTAGATAAGAAGGATATTAAAATACAAATGTTTAAACATTCAAGAAAACATAACTATTACGGCCGGATATTTGTTAGTTTTCAAATTAAAACCTAACAAAATATTTAGATATATAATAAGATTAATATTATAACTAACCTTTGAAACTCTTCTATTACTAAAGTTTAAAGTTGTATCATTTTACCGTCAACAGTTTAGGCTATACACACAAAAGCACACACTCACAGACACATCATTTTAATTATCAGCGGAATCTACATTATTTTATGTATAACTCTCAATAAACACCTAATAATTATATAGATTAAACAATTTAAGCGTTGAAACATTTATAAAGTAATACACATAAACAACTAAATATCAAGTCACCTATGTATTCTAGAAAACTCAAAAACACTTCCGGTTTGCGTGCGACCCTTGTGGCCATGTGGCCAGGTTTAGTATAGAAAAATGACTGATTGTGTCTGTGTTTCACGTGTGTGTCATGTTCGTTGGTGTTTGTGTAGTGGAATAACCGGGAAAAACTGCTCGAAAATTTGTGTAAAACTAACAAATGAAACGTTTTTAAGTGTTTGTGATATCAATTGACGGACAGGATGGCGTGTATTGTAAAATGTAAGTGCATTTATTACCTATTCATTGTTAGCGTTATGTTTTTGGTTATGTAGCAACATGTATTTGATGTTGAGTATATTTTGTTTTCTTGTTAAACAATTGACAAGCGTAGTTGATACGATTTATTATATATAATTTCCCATACTTATATAACTATGGAAACATGCATAAGATATTTAAGAATTAAATAGCAATTTTATAATTTTTAAACGTATCTTGAATTGTGAAAGAATGTAAGAATGTGAATGCTTGATAATTTATCAAATCAATACGTAATTGAACAGTCTCGCATCGTAATTTGATTTATTCCTGTATACGTAATAAATAAATGATGCTATAAACTCTAAAGAAGAAACATGTGCTAGTACAATCAGTTGGAATACTTATACGTGACTAAAAAATAAAATTTAAAATAAATTTGCATCTGTGTCTCTTATTCTTATATATGTTATGAACGAATGGACCAAATGTAGCGGTGTACGTATGTTTTTTTATGGTTGGTAACAATTTGAGACGACTTCGCTATATTTTCATACTTTAAATATTATATAACGTTTTATGACAGGTTTTATTGCGGAATTTGTTGAGAATATTAAAGTGGCTATGATAATTTTAAAACAAATAAGAATATAAAAGTAGCTTTATTATTTTATATGAGCAAATTTAAATTTGGTTTCTACACTAATAAAGCCATGAGTTTGAACATACTATGTATCCCATATATATATATATATATATATATATATATATATATATATATATATATATATATATATATATATGTATATATATATATATATATATATATATATATATATTATATTATATTATATAGAGTGGGGCCATCTGTTGGCTTTTTTTTTGAAGTGCATGTTATTTCGACAGAATGCAACACTGACGCGCTTGACATTGATAGATATGTAGTGTGAACCTCCGCTGTAAGAACTAAATAATATCAAGAGCATCAGTGTTGCAAACTGTCGAAATAACACGCTCTTTTAAAAAAAAAAACTTCACTTTAGATTTCATACTGCATTTTTTAAACACAATACTTCTAGAAATCAATGTGCATTTAGAATCGCGTAGTCGTTTCCTGCATCGCAAATGCAACCCGTGTTGCAGCTTGTTTCGCTCTCTTTAAAGCAGAATAATAACAATACACGTCATAAAGAATTCCTCCGAGTGTGCTTGGTAGTCTAAAACGTTTAAGATGTGTATAATAAACCAAACAAAAATGTAGTGAGAAGAAATATGTGATCTAAAGCGAACTTGGTGCATAAACAATTAATTCTAATATTTGATTTATTTTTCTGCTGCAAAACAACTTTTTTTCTTACTTCTTACTCCTCTGTTTTTCACCGAATGTGAACAATAGGTACTTGTTTGACCAATCTCTATTGTCTTTAAATCAAAAAGTGTATTCTTTAATTCTGAATTGGTTAAAAACTCCTGGCTCGTTTTGTTATGTGACCAGAATTGGGGAAAAAGGCTCTACATATATCGTTTTATGGACATACGCGTATTATAGCGATTTGCATGACATAGTATATACGATATATATATATATATATAAATGACATGAAAAGTTCTGTAATTAACGGTGCAATTGTTGTCCGCGCGCATCTCCCCTGTAAATAAACACATTACGGATTCATCGGGGATGGATTGGCCATGCCAATCGTAAGTGGGGTGACATGGAACGAGAACGGACGTTGACGGCTCCCGGGTTGTCCGTGTTGTACCGGAAATTACCACCGAACATGTATAACGTGAGCTTATTGAAACGTGTGTACTGTTTGTACCACACTATAAGCGACCTGTACTTGACATATATGTACGAAGTATGTACTCGTATGTATACATACAGTATCCAGGTACATACATACATATATACATAAAAAGCACTATATAAATATATATATGTAGTTTATCTATACTCTTTATGTAAACGCTATTATTTATAGTTGATTTCACATTATTTTTGTGGTTATTAACTTTGATTTCTATTGCACTATAAACTCAGTTAACATTATATCACTTTGCAGACACTATTAAAATATTTACTGATATTTTATCATAAACGTGTTATGGGTCACAAAATAATAATAGGTTTTTGCAAATTTACGAGCATTGTTAAGCATAGATACTATTTTACACATTTTTATGCAAGTAATTAATACAACTAATCTAATTTCACAAAATCGTTTTCACCTATAAAAAATAATGAACTAATAATGTAAAAATAGACTCTTGTACGAAATTTTAAAGTAATTATAACAAAATTAAACTTCGGAAAAACATTCAGCGTAAAACAGGCTTTCATAACGATTTCTAAAGAGTGGTACACTTATAAAAATACACAAACACAATCAGGTTTTTCTTCATGTGATAGGTAAGTCCCGCAGGGCTCATTGGCCACACCTGGGTCTTACCTATCACACACAATGTCACTGTCAACATTTCCGTGTAATTTCAAATATAAAACAAACACTTTGAGTGAATAAAACTAGCAATTGCGTAGCAACATCTTTTTTCATGGTCATATAGATCCTTAAAGACTCCCTTTTAACCTTATTTATTCCCGTATAAATCTAAAATAATAAAATCATAAATCTCTACGAATTACTTGGCTACTACTCTCTTTGCTACTACTGAATAAAACTCCTAGAACGTTTTGACGTTCAAATATATGTACGAGATGGTTTTACAATGAAATCAGAGCTTATATGTAAAAATTTTCTATTATTTTCAACAGTTCGAAAATACTTTATGGAGTTTATGACCCAGAAATAAATTTAATTTAGTTCCTTCATTCTCTTAGTGCTCAAACACATCCAAATGTATTAGGTAGTAAAAAATCCAAGCATAAAATCTAATATAGTCTATAGTCCGAGTACGCAAGCAACAACCTTACATCACAGTCAAAAGTTATTAGATTGAAATTGTACGTTTACACTACTATAGAATCGAATATTTTAAATCTAAAATATATTTTTTAGAAACTTGACAATAAACTAAGTTTATAATTCATTTGTAGGTTTATTTTTGAATAGCGGTATAAGTTATTAAAAACAAAATAATAAACGTCAAACGAAATAAACAACGGTAAAAAAGTATATGTAAACATAGCAAATGTGTCAAAATGACCAACTTATAAGTTTAAAAAAATGTTCTATATTAGGTCGTGAAACTGGACAAAATAATAATTTTTAAAATGAAATTGATATTCTACGGCAGTTTATTTTATTTTAAATAACTTTTCATAAGTACTTTTCATTTTATTTTCAATAGTTTTTTAAGCTAGCAGGAAATTTCTTGTTGATAAGTTTTTAGCAGGTTTTAGTTACAAAATGACGTAAGATTATTGTCTGCGCATTACATATTTGATGTAAACATTAATTTATGTGATTGCGACAATATTGAATGATTCAATCATATAAGAATTATTAATGAAATAATTTAAAATAATAAGACTTACCATGATACAAGATTCCATTAGGACTTTCTAGATATCCGTGAACAGACGCTTACAAATTAAACAAAAGCCTGGTTACGCCATACTGAAATATATAGAAAAACTAATATAAATTATTAAATCACACCTCAAATATATCATCGTCGAAATATACATCATTAAAACTTACTTTGGACGCCAAAAACACCTTCTACTCCAAAGTGTTACCATTTTTAAAAATCTATTTATTGCACTCAAAACACACGACTTATACCAGTTTGACGTTTGAAATACGTTATGAAGCTCGACAAACACAGCTTACTATGTTTTGATCACAATTATAACTCGCGTTTGCACTTATAAAACACATACATTAAATTTAATATTAAATCAAAAAATAGTTGTTTATAAAACATGAATCTCCTAATTATCATGTGGTTGTATAATTCAGGTCGAATTATCGAAATAGGTACATGATTTTAATAATAAAAGTGATGCAAATGTAAATTCATTTTTTACTGTGTATGTGAGACAATTACTGTGGAATGGAAACATGTATTTGACAAGCAATTAATCAGATTTGCAGATTTTTAACAAATCAACGATTGCGGTTAAATTGTCGAATATGGGGTACCTATTCGCTCAAAATGTACCGTTTTTATTAGTTTTTTATAGTTTCTTAGATTAGACTCATTGGGTAGGGCTTTAGATGATATTATTTTCTCTTTCTATGCGGTTGGTTAATTAAATAAACGTATTTTAATGCTGCAAAAATTGTTTAGAATACACTATAGGCTATTGGATTGGATAGGACAGGAACGGTAGGTTCACCGTACGTGTTCTAGACAGAATGACACTTTTGTTTACTTGTTTTATGTAGTTTTTTACGTTGCTCTCCACATCTGAAAAGGACTTCTGCCTGTGTACTCGCTTTAGTGTACTGCATGTGAGTGTGTGCATGTTACGTAGTGTGTAAGTAACTTTATATAAATTGAAAAATAGAGCGAATAAAAGTGATGTATTGAAACCCGGGATAGAAAAGGTATTATATCTGTATTATGTATAATGTTTGCTCTGTACAAGAAGTACAAACTAAAATGTTTAGAAATTCTTAACTTTATAAAATGATTTGAAAAATAAAATTGTATTTCATATTTATATAAATACTCGTATATTATAACTATAGTTTGTCAAGCATATACGAGGGTGGTCTGAAAAGTTTCCGACCTCAACATGAAGATAGCAGCACTCGTAAATAAAAGCTAGGGAATTTCGTTGTTCATCTGTTGACAGTTACTCACCAATGTTTCAGCCATTTTGGACGCGCAGTTGTTGTGTAACAGTCGTTTGAGTGAGTTGATGTGAGTGTTTTTATGAAAATGGACAAAATCGAGTAGATTCATTTTATATGGTAATTACTATTTTTTAAGGATTTACAAATATTATTTATTATTATTATTAATTGTTATTTATACATTTAGTAACAAATTAAAACGATTCATATTATTTAAACGCAAAATAATAAACTAGATACATACGCAAATTTTGTGTAATTGTACGCTTTGGGCAATCGTAATTTCATTGCTATTTTATATATTTAACATGTTTAATTGAACCACACAGAAAAATGACTAAAATTCTACGTTTACATTGTGTTTGATATTAATGATGCATATAAATTTAAAATATATTTTAAGCGTAATTATAGCTTTGATAGCAAATAACCATTGTAATCAGACAACTATAAAATATCGCGATCGGCCAGAACGTAGTTTAATGGATTTTAATTACAAGCCATTATCCATTTCCGGGTTTAATAGAAATGTGTTTGTACAACATATTTTTAAAATTCTGTCATTGGGTCAAAAGTCAAATTGTTCTCGTAACATATTTTTAATTAAGGTTTAGTTGTATGAGTTCCAGTTATATTGTATCTTCTAGCAACTAGGACATTCAATTATATTTTATTTGGACAATAGAGGTAATTGGAAGTCATACAACTTTTTATCTTTAAAGTTAGAAAAAGATTTAAAAATCTATAAGTAATACATTTTTCAATGTGTAAATCAAGAATTATTTTCCATATATTTAGTAAATTATTTTCAGTTTAATTAAAAATAATTAAACTTTTTGCACATTGTAGGCAGCTTTACATGTAATGCTATATTATAATTAGTTTTTGTTGTCGGAAATATATCTTTGTATTTTAGAAGCAGGAAATTGTTATTTACGAATATAAAGAGAATCTTTTGAAAAGTTGATAATTAATAAAATAAAAAGATAATTATTAAAATCTCTTATGCCTAATTACACCACTGTTAATAAATATTAAACTTAAGATAATTTTCAAAAAATATCTATTCGATTATTTCACAGAAATATTATAATCTCATAAGATATAAGATTACGATTCGTGTTTGTTGAATTTTAAACATAGTTTAATTTTAACTTATACTGGGTTAATTGGGCATTAAAAGTTACCTTGAAGTATGCAAATTTAAGGAATTCGATGAACTTATTTTAAACTTTTCATAAATAGTTATTTTAATTCGATATACATTTATATGTAATTAGTACATTTATTAAACATCACTCATATGGGAAAACGATATATACAACAATGATACAAATCAATAATATCATGCAATGAGGGAATATATAGTTAAAATAACATATACATCACAATATTACGCGAATATCATTATTATAATTATCACTCTATTATTTTAAAACGTCAATTATAAACATTTGAATTATAAATTATAATAAAATTTGCTTACAGCGTCAGTATGCCTGTCAATAGAGCAGTGTCGACAATTAACAAATAATAAAATACTCAAATACGTTTTCTCCCAACATATTTGTTCGGTTTGTAATTTTTGCTACCTTTTTATTTCAATTATAGATTATTTTTGGTTAAAAGTCATTCTTAAGGGTGTATATGACCGGAAGGGGGCGGGGGGCGGAATTGCTACGCAATTTATGGGTTGATTTCTCAGTGTTTTATTTTTGAAATTATTCGGAAATTCTACCAGCTATATTTTGTGTGTGATAGGTAAGACCAGTGAGTCCTGCGAAGCTCACTGGCAACACCTGGGCCTTACCTATCATATAAAAAAAGACTTCGTTTATTTTGTATATTTTCATAGGTGAACGGTGGGATGAGGGGGGAGGGGCGGAATTGTTACGCAATTTATGGGCTGATTTCTCAGTGTTTTATTTTTAAAATTATTCGCAAATTCTACCAGCTATATTTTGTGTGTGATAGGTAAGACCAGTGAGTCCTGCGAAGCTCACTGGCAACACCTGGGCCTTACCTATCATATAAAAAAAGACTTCGTTTATTTTGTATATTTTCATAGGTGAACGGTGGGGTGAGGGGGGAGGGGCGGAATTGTTACGCAATTTATGGGCTGATTTCTCAGTGTTTTATTTTTAAAATTATTCGCAAATTCTACCAGCTATATTTTGTGTGTGATAGGTAAGACCAGTGAGTCCTGCGAAGCTCACTGGCAACACCTGGGCCTTACCTATCATATAAAAAAAGACTTCGTTTATTTTGTATATTTTCATAGGTGAACGGTGGGGTGAGGGGGGAGGGGCGGAATTGTTACGCAATTTATGGGCTGATTTCTCAGTGTTTTATTTTTAAAATTATTCGCAAATTCTACCAGCTATATTTTGTGTGTGATAGGTAAGACCAGTGAGTCCTGCGAAGCTCACTGGCAACACCTGGGCCTTACCTATCATATAAAAAAAGACTTCGTTTATTTTGTATATTTTCATAGGTGAACGGTGGGGTGAGGGGGGAGCGGTGGAATTGTTACGCAATTTATGGGCTGATTTCTCAGTGTTTTATTTTTAAAATTATTCGGAAATTCTACCAGTTATATTTTGTGTGTGATAGGCAAGACTAGTGATTCCTGCGAAGCTCACTGGCGACACTTGAACCTAACCTATCATCTGAAAAAGACTTCGTTTATTTTGTGTATTTTCATAGGTGAACCACTCTTTATATTTCGCTATGAAAGCCTGCTTCACACTGAATTGAATGTATATTTCGAACTTTTGGTATTATTGTACTAAAATTTTATATATTTTGATATCTCATTTATGTTTTCTTAAGAGAGAAAACTATAACCACAATTACTGTAAGTATTCTTAGTAGCGAAATAAAAGCACTATAAGCATTAATTCCAACTAAATATTAATAAGTTACTGTTAGGTATTGACGAAAATGAACTCAAATTTAATTAAATAATCTTTAAAACATTATAAACTAAAATATTATTTAATTAATAATTTTATAAATATTTGATTTGTTTTCTAAGATTGTTATAAACATAAAATAGGTATTGTAGAGTTAAATATCTGTAAGTCTGTATTGTACAGAATTGAATTATTTATAAATCTGTTATTGTGATAACTACTTATAGTCTTACAAAATCGAGCACTCAGAATCGTTTCATAAATATCCCATTTCCGCACCTTCCGTATGCTATTTGTGAAGCTACATCTGAACGACATATCAATAATAGTCTCGGTATAATAATGGCCTGACCATTAAACCCGATATCTTTTGTTCATCTGGTAATTTTGATGGTCAACATCGACATTATTTGTTGCTCGATAAGCGTGCTAGTTACCGACAGTTCCTCTATGCATGTCCGCGTTTCACGGGCTGCTAATAGTGTCGCATGTAGCACTTTACGGTGGCCAACTTTGAAACTATTGGCTCTATTATCCACTGCCTTGTTCGCTTTGAAACAGATAATGGTTCCCAGAACTTGTACCAACAGACTGATGTCTTTTTTCACCCCGTTCCCTATTCTATTTCCGCTTATATTCTCGTTCTTTTTCTAACGAACTCTTGCAGGAATTTATTCGCAATGGCAACTAGTAGATTGAGTCATTGCTGTTGGATGCTGATGTTACATACAGCCGAACAGTTTTATTGGATTCTAATTGCTTTCACAGTCGAATTCACATAACGTCGCTGCTACATCGATAATAATTTAAACAAGATTGCGTATTGAACTTTTGATTTGTGTATATTTTAGTAAGATATACATAATTCGAAAATGGAAATAATTTGAAAAGTTTTATAACTTATGATATGATTATAAAGAGATGCTCATTGTAAAAGTATTGATTACTTTATTCATTCTTATACTGCAATTTAATTATGTTTATAATTCATATTTTGTTAATCTAATCGAAGTAGTCTTTTTTTAATCATTCCTTTGCTGTATAGTGAAAATTGCAATTAAAAATAATGAAAAAAGCACAACAAAATGGCAACCGTAAGTCCTTTGTGCTTTATGTACGTCGATAGAAAAATTATAAATGTAAAACATGCTTTAGAAAACAATTACTTCAAGTAATCTATAAATAATTAACATATAGTCTGTGCGATGCTTTTAAATGACTTGATTGCATACATCGCGTGTTGCAGTAATTAGTGAAGGTTACGTGGGAGCGAGTACAAAACGACGCGCTAATTTGGCACAATTAAATGGCGAAGTTTTTCTCGACAACACGCCTCGCCGCAAAAGACTTTGCACCGCCCATGTGCAATGCAATCACGAATTCAGTTGTTGAGTGGAGTTTTGTGTGTACAATGCCGGCGTAGTTCTTGTGTCCGTCGGGATTCGCCTGCTAAATGTCCGTGTATAATTCGACAATCCACCGTTCGTTCGTTCGTTCGTTCGTACGCTCGCACGACAAACGGTTTGTCTGTATATATGTATATAACACAGACAAAGCCAAGCCAATCTAATTTCGAAATTGATTTGAAATGTAAAGAGGGCGAATGAAATTTAAAAACCACTTGAGGGAGTTTACAAGATGGTTTATTAGTTATTTGCATGTCAAGCACAACATCATTTATGGAATAAACATGTTTATATATAAATACTAAATTGAACTGAAATATGTATGCATCTTTTAGATGCTTAGTGAGCTTTGGAAAGTCATTTTTAATGAAAGAATTTTTCTTTATATTGGCCCGAAATAGAACAACCCATAAACATGCTTTTCTTAAAATTGACTTTCCAAAGATCACAAAATATGTAAAGAAAATGTACTCAAACCAAAAAACTAATTACTAAATTATATACATACGTATATGTTAGGTTAAGAGATTACAATACAAACGAGAAGAAGATATAAGAAATAAATGTATTTTGTGTTTGTTGATTTTTGTAATAAGATCAAACGAACTCAGAGCAAATATGTTCGGGATTCAATTAACGAGACTTCGTGTTAACTCTTTCAATCATGATCTTTTAAAACTGCATGGTATAGCTACAAAAGTTACTTTATTCTAACTCTTGAACTAGCGGAATTATTTTACTTGAATTGCCTCAAAGATTAAACTTTGTTAACAATGTAACTGGGGCGAATTTCAGTAAAATATTGAAAACGGACAAATAATTCCATCATTTCTTTGTCTAACTACACTGTATTGTAAATGAACGCAACTTCAAAAGTAAAATTAAACTTTAACATTTTATAATATTACTAAATTATTTACTATTTAATATTCTCTACTAGTAACGCCAATAATGACGTTTTTTATTACTTTCGTATCTTACTGCAAAGTTAACCAATCAAACGTGACAACACTGTAAATTTACAGTACATGGTTTGAAGTTAATTCTTAGATATTGTGTCACATTTTCTACGTTTTATTATATTTTTTATAATAATAATAATTTTACGTTGAATTAAATGAGAGTAAAAATACGAGTACCTAATTCAGTTTATAAATGCGTGTTTGGTAATTAAGATAATTCAATTTATCATGAATCAGCCATGCGCTGTTGTCATATGAGAATTCAACAGAATTGTGTGTTTTTCAACGATTTTTATTCAATTTCTCATAAACAAATTAATGAATGTTGATGAAACTTTACATTTAATATTTTTGTCGTTCACGCGTTACTAATGTTTTAAATTTATTTAGGTATTCTTTTTCTTTTATTCACATATATAGGTAAGACCATCTGTTGGTTTCTTTTTGAAGTGCGTGCTATTTCGATAGTTTGCAACACTGACGCACTTGACATTGATATATATGTAGTGTCAAATCTGTAAAGAGGTTTGACAATACATATCTATCAATGTCAAGCGCGTCAGTGTTGCAAACTATCGAAATAACACGGATTTCAAAATGAAACCAACAGATGGCCCATCCTATATATTTGTACTTGTACATTTTAACAATTTCGCGTTTTTTGGTGTGTTTCTTCAACATCGTTTATGTTTATATATTAATACAAACAGTTTAAAGTTACTTGATGTAAAATTCACTTTAAAATATCAGTAAGAAATATGAACAAACGTTATTTGTGATTAAGTTGACTTTAACCAGAAAATCGACAACCTGTATAAAATATATTGGAATGAATATACATTATAGTAACAACTTATGATAAACTGACAATTATTATGATCCCGTTGCATATACGTTCAGAAAACAAAACGGTGAAAACGGAACGAAAGAACGAATAAAAAAATAAAATAAATGTGTATGAGAGTTGGAAGATGAGATGAGCATTAAATTATCCACTCGTATATCCGATTCGCGGCACAGTGAATCCACAATCAGATCCCTTTTTTTTTCGTTTAGAGAATGTTTCGCTGGTTCGCTGGTTGTGGGTGTGTGACTGAGGACTGTAGGGCTGCGTACGCCGCGCCAGAGTGTGAGGTGAACGTAACGTAACAAGATCGAATTTCAATCCAGCAGTAGCGCATAACTCGTCCCCGTAGGCTGTAACTGTGTCACTTGTATGTATGTATGTATGTACGATGCGATGGTATACCGAATCGAATACACGATTGCAAGCCAGCACAGAACAGAAAACTCTGCCTGCCTGGTGGTAATCGTTGCTAGCCGCCGCGTTGAGAAATTGTTATCGGTTGTGACGTTAGGTACCGAATGCGGACTTTCAAACTTTCCCACAATTTCCGGACATTTTGTCCCGTACACATAGGCGTCCGTAGAGGCTTCGCCAGCAAGATATATATACAGAATATATAAACTATATGGATTTATTACGCATAGTGTTCGTAATTATTATAAACTACCCACAATTTTTGTTACTATAAAAGGTCATTTTAAGACCTTCGCAGATTTTTTCCACTCACATTCAAGGGCGCTATTTTTTATACACTTAAACGTAATTTACTAATAAATACCCATCAATAATAATAAAATATCCCGTGGTAAGGAGGGGCGAAGGTGCACGCCAATCACTGCGGGTTGCCTATTTTCAAGCGTTATAAAACGCGTTAAGAATTTATCACAGACTGAATAATATACCACAAGCTTACATTTAAATAAAATTTAGTTATTGCATTAATTTTCTAATGATTAAAATATATTCGTTAGATATTATATAGTTTTATTGTGGATAATTCATAATACGATGAAAATTATTATTAAAAATATTAGAGATCAAGATCAATTTGAGAAATACCTTATTCAACGGGCGTCTATGGTTGTATTTTTATCTGCGTTTATATTTGTGAGGGTGGTACGATGAAATTTCTTACATATACCTACTTACGGATTCCGGATGTCAGTTTCTATTTCCAGTGAAATTGCATACACTATACCGTTTACAAAAAGTTGTCGTGCTTGTGTTGTGTAATATTTTTATCTAAATAACTTGAACTAGAAGCCGAAAACTTTACGTAAACTGTTCTATCTGTTTGTTAGATGCAGCTATAGTTTGAAATGAAGCTTCTTGTCGCAGTCAAAGCAAACCCTAAACTTGCTTTTACTTAAAGTTACTTTAATATAACATAAAGATCGATTTTTGTATATATTATAATTAAGTGCTTTTATTTAGTACCTATGTGATATAGTCCAGATACGCAGGCAACAATCCTACGTCATTTTGTAACTAAAACTGCTAAAAACTTAACAATATGAAATTTCCTGCTGGCTTAAAAAACTATTGAAAATAAAATGAAAAGTACTTATCAAAAATGATTTAAACTAAAATAAACTGTCGTAGAATATCAATTTCATTTCAAAAATTATTATTTGGTCGTTGTACGACCTAATATTAACATTTTTTTAAACTTATAAGTTGGTAATTTCTACACATTTGCTACTTTTACATATACTTTTGTACCGTTGTTTATTTCGTTTGATGTTTGTTATTTTGTTGTAGTTAAGTTATTCGACTATACAAAAACAAACCTACAAATGATTTGTAAACTTAGTTTATTGTCAAGTTTCTAAAAAATCTATTTTAGATTTAAAATGTACGATTCTATAGTAGTGTAAACGTACAATTTCAATCTAGTCACTTTTGACTGTGACGAGTTGTTGTTTGCGTACCCGGACTATAAAACTGATGATCAATTTTGAATAAAATTTGTGATATCCGCTATCAAATTCTCGTTTGTTCTTTGTTAAAAAGCTGCAAGGCGATGACGTCATTACAATTTACATATCAAATCCTTGACATTTTAAAGTAAATAAATATTATTTATAATAATATGTTCCACATTGACGAACTTCCGAAACTGCTATATATGTATATTGCAAATGTTAGCATTGGCCAAAGGAAACTTTGGAGAATATGTTGAAATAATAATAACGTCTTAGATTTCCATAGAATTGCAGTCGAGAATTTATAGCTCTGATATGAACGAAAATTGAACCAATGTCTTCGCCAGTATAAAAGTCTAATAACTTGAACTCGTTGTAACAATTTTATTCGTTTCAATATTTCCTTGTAAGCTATTTCTTTGTTATCTACGTCGACTGACGACACATCGCATCGGTTAAATTATTTGTGGATTTCACGGTGTGCAATGTGACCATCAAGTGCATCATACTGACGCTTTGTGTTGTGTGTACATAATACATTATGCATGCGGGTCGACCGCAATAAACTATTCGCAAAATTGACAAGGATATGCGCGACTGTTGTTGGGATGTTTCTACTTCCTTTTGGTAAATACGCGTTTAACTTTAAAGTACCAAAAGATTGCATTCCAGATTAAATATATTGGAGCCGTTAAAAACCAATGAATCTATAATATATCTAGGAGATTGCATTAAGGCGAATTGAAAATATTACAACCAGTTTATAATATAAACTAGATGTGATTTACTAAACTTTACTCTTAAGTGCCAATATAAAATATATTGCACATCATTTATTTATAGACTATTTGCGTTTAAAATTCATTTTTCACCCATTAATATATATGTGTGACGTCATAACATGTTTTTATCAAATTGAACATCGCTTAGGTAATAATAAGCAGTTCGAAGGTCCAGTTGTATCATTTCTAAACGACGTTTAACGATCGATATTGACCGTTTAGTGAAACGCAGTAGAAATAAATGTTAAACTAGGTTTTGTTAATTATATAATTAAACATACTAAATACC
This sequence comes from Nebria ingens riversi, assembly GCA_018344505.1. Lineage (NCBI taxonomy): Eukaryota > Metazoa > Arthropoda > Insecta > Coleoptera > Carabidae > Nebria > Nebria ingens. The sequence goes on along the minus strand of JADQWA010000073.1, from coordinate 20,461 downwards.
AATATAAATGAATATTAATAGTTATATTTTGAGGTGAACTATTTACTATTGGGGACATAGTTAAATAAGTACAAAGTAACCAGGAATGAAGTTATTCCTGGAAATTGCAGACTAATTTATACGCGTGCATAATATTTACATGTTAAATTTGATAGGCTATATTTAGGTGAGCTTAGTAAATCCTCTTGGTTCCCGGAGGACAAGACTCGTAGTTTAACTAAAGATAAGAAAAAAATTGAGGAGTGAAGCTCAAGTGGGGTTAGTCAGTTCCACAGGGTGCCTGGATGGCAATATTATTGTAGTTTAACAACAGATGGGAGACGTTTACGAGGGTGGTCTGAAAAGTTTTCGACCTCAACATGAAAATAGCAGCACACGTAAATAAAAGCTAGGGAATTTCGTTGTTCATCTGTTGACAGTTACTCACCAAAGTTTCAGCCATTTTGGATTCGCAGTTGTTATGTAACAGTCGTTTGAGTGAGTTGATGTGAGTGTTTTTATGAAAATGGACAAAATCGAGTATCGAGCTGTCATCAAATATTTGTTTTTGAAAGGCAATACGCCTACGCAAATCAAAGATGAGTTGGATTCTGTGTATGGGGACTCTGCACCATCATGTACCCCAGTAAAATTTTGGGCAGCTGAATTTAAACGTGGCCGTAAGAGCTTGGGAGACGATGAACGTTCGGGACGTCCAAAAACATCGCCAAAGTTCACGAAATGGTGCTAGACGACCGCCGAATTAAAGTGAGAGAGATAGCAGAGGTTATGAACATGTCAAAAGAACGTGTTTGTCACATATTAAATCAACATTTAGACATGAGAAAGCTGTCCGCGCGTTGGGTGCCGCGTTTGCTCACGTTTGACCAAAAACGTGTCTCACCTCAGCGGTTGCCATGGCGAAAATCCACGAATTACGGTTTGAACTGCTTGACCATCCGCCTTACTCACCAGATCTAGCCCCAAGCGACTTCTTTTTGTTCCCTCATCTAAAAATTGCGCTCGGAGGACAGAGATTTTCGTCAAATGAAGAGGCAATCACCTTCGTGAACAATTATTTTGCAGAGAAAAACGCCGAATACTATTTGGACGGGTTACAGAGATGGGAGCATCGCTGGGAGAAGTGTGTAGAGTTACAAGGAGACTATGTTGAAAAATAAAAAATAAAATTCTGAAAAAATGTCTTGTATCTTTGTTAGGTCGGAAACTATTCAGACCACCCTCGTATATGTAGTTTGAATGTCACTTTGGATATTTGTTTGTCATGTCTTACAATGTGTCCCTAGTAGTAAAGTTTTACTGTATTTTTCTAAAGTGAATTTAAAATATAAATTAAATTAATAGGCTATGCCTACTAAATATTATAATTTATTAAAATAGGATGTCAAAAACATAGCTCCATTATTAAATTCAATTTTATGCAATATGTGTTTGTAAGCCTAGACCAGTTCCTATATTGTATGAATATAAATTCGTCATTTAAATACTGAATTATTATAAAAATGAGCATGTAAATATATGTATTTATAATTTAGATAACTGAAATTTCCTGCAAGTTAACAAAAGGACCCAGTATATGGTGCATATCCTGGCTGGTCAGAATTATCGTTATATTTGCAGCTTGCGTACAACATACATATATACACCTGACTTTTACATCCGGTTTCGGTATATATAAACACAAAAACAAAAAATAATATTTTAAAAACAAACTGTTTACCATTTTGTATATTGTTATTTGTTCATTTTGGTTCCTGTTTCCTGCATTTTCAAATATGCAAATTGGTGACATTTGCTCAATATGCTCCGTGAAATTGATATTTTATTCAATTGGTAACATAACAATATTATGAAAAAAGAAGGAATGTTTTTTTAAAAAAACCTCAAATATTAACCAATTCCGAATCAGACAAATCAACGCGTAAATTTGAAAGCTTTATTATTGACCAAGATATATAAATCAAGGTGTAATTCGTTACGTTCCAATATTTGTACAGTGTTTTAGAATTGAATCGGTCGCTTTTGAAATATACATTATAAAAGTGTATAAATCAATGGAGCAGTGTCGAGGATTAAAAATAAATAAAGTATTCATCATTTTTATTCGTTTGACTGATCGCAGTTGTGATTTTGACATTATTTGATATTAAAGAATACCGCTTGCTTCTATGTAAATTGAAGGTGATTCGATTAAAAAACACTTTTGTGGTATATGTTTCTATGAATAGCTTATAGAAGAAACAAACAGATGTATATATCCTTTATATGTAAGTCACTCGTACATAAGCGACTTCGGTCTATTTGCATATGAATTTATATGCGATAATGAACTTTAAGGACTTCTATGCTTGTGGTCGCCAGATGGGCCAATACGCCTATAAATATATAGATGGGCATTATATGAATTGATTTTAAGTAAGATATATTTGGAATGGTGGGATTTATTTTTTGCAATATCAGTGTCTCGCACTGGATGTTCTTATACGTAAGGTATAAAAGAATAAAGAAATAATTTTCAAAAATTCAAGAAAATTCGTAATAGCATATTTTAATTAAAAATATGCTATTACGAATTTTCCAAATATAATTGGAATTTTGTTACTTCTCAAACAAATGAAATATATATTTTAAATTAAATTTTTACTTTCTTTTACAAAGTAATAAGTAAGTATTGTAATCACGAAAAAAAACATCGGCCATGTGTTGGCCCTAAACTTTCTTTTACGTAGTCAGTATATTTTGATTTGATAGTATATAAATTAAAATTTAAAATGTTTAAATTTAAAAGAAAATATTTTCATTCATTATGTCCAGTAAAATTGTAAAGTTAGATTATTGTCAGATATCTAAAAAAACATGTATTTTAGATTTAAAATGTTCGATTCTATAGAATCAGATACAGAAAATATAATTATTCATAACACATTATTAAAAATTATTTTGACTGGACATTTTTCAGTTTTCAAATGAACTTTAAACCTTACAAAATAATTTCATATAATATTTTAAATTATTTACTAACCTTTGTGACGTTTTTTCACTAAACTTATTTGTAACACTGACAATAAATGTTAAATGTCAAAATATTTTAATATTTAAAACAATTGACATGCATAGTAGATGCGATTTATTATATATAACTGGTACTTTTTGAAGAAATGTTTCAAACAAAAGTTGTGCAGAATACTAATATCTTTCAATGTTATTCTAACTATTTTTACTGCAAGTATAGCCGTTTCGGAGATATTGCAGAAATTGCAAAAAAAGTCTTAAGTAAATATGCACTTCCGGTTTGAATATGCTTTTCAAAAATAGGAGGTTTTCTTCCAAGGCATATACAAATCTTAAGTTTAAAGTTTCATAATTTTATCTTCAACAGTGTAGGCTGTAGAGCACACACACACACACACACACACAGACACAAACACACACATACAGACGTCATTCCAAAAATAGTCAGACTCGATTCAGGGAAGGTCAAAAGGTGTATTTCCGTTAAAATTTCGAGTTTTTATTTTCGTGATTATAATACTTACTTATTACTTCGTAAAAGAAAGTAAAAACTCGAAATTTTAACGGAAATACACCTTTTGATCTTCTTTGAATCGAGTCTGACGATTTTTGGAATGACGTCTATGTGTGTGTGTGTGTGTGTGGCTGTGAGCGTTCTACAGGCTACACCGTTGAAGATAAAATTATGAAACTTTAAACTTAAGATTTGTATATGCCTGGGAAGAAAACCTTTTATTTTTGAAAAGCATATTCAAACCGGAAGTGCATTCTTCCTTGAGTCACTTTTTGCATATCTCCGAAACGGCTGCACTTACAGTAAGAATAGTTATAATTAAAGTTAAAGATATGAATGATTTGAACAACTTTTGTTTGAAATATTTCTTCAAAAAGTGAACCAGTTACGAGAAAATTGCTAGGTATGGAAAATTATATACTATAATAAATCGTATCTACTATGCATGTTAACTGTTTTAAATATTCAAATATTTTGACATTTAACATTTATTGCCAGTGTCACAAATAAGTTTAGTGAAAAACCGTTACAAAGGTTACTAAATAATTTAAAATATTATATATAAATATTTTCTCTGGTTTAAAGTTAGTTTGAAAACTAAAAAATGCCCGGCCATAATATTTTTTAATAATATGTAATGAATAATTATATTTTCTTTATACTACTATAAAATCCAACATTTAAAATCTAAAATACATATGTTTTCTTTGGAAATCGGACACTAAACTAACTTTTCAATTTTATTGGACAATGAATGAAAATATTTTCTTGAAATTTAAACATTTTTATTTATATATTATCAAATCTAAATATACTGACTACGTAAAAGAAAGTTTAGGGCCAACACATGGCCGATGTTTTTGAATGTTATATACATGACTGATCAATATAAAAAAATTTGATGTGCATACCGATACCTACTCCAGCAAGGAAATGATGGAATGAAGCTTGTTACTTCCATAAGTATGTATGTAGAATTTGAGTAGACCCTTTGCAGAGGATGGCTTTTAAATATATTTACGTTTAATTAATTTTTCAATACATTATTTAATTAATAATATTATATATTTGAAAACATGATGAATGCTATTTTAGACATAAAATACAATAACATAAGCCAAATTTGGTATTTTAATAAACATGTAATATTATTTTCAAAGAAAGATTTGTTATTTTTCGAATTTAACCTCAGGGCTCTCTCGCTTCATATTAACTTAATATTTATATATATTTATATATATTTATATATAATTATATTCGAAGACCACAATTCTTTTCATATGTACTACAAATAACAAGCATGAATAATTAATGCTACTACAGTTATATTTTTACATTTATTCCACAATTTTACTATCACAATACAAAACGTATTACAAATGCTTTTATTTTTCAGGAAAACAAACCACACCAATGTTTCGGAAGTATTTGAAGGAATATAAAAGTTTTTTCATTAAAAATTTCAATTATTAAAATAAAGTTTTGCAAAAATATAATAAATACAACTGCCAGATTAAATATATAAGAAAATTAAAAAACGGAACTGTTTTCATCTTTAAAAATACTTTATACTTGTCATTCGACTTGAAGGAATTTAATTACAAAATCACTGCAACAACTATTTAGTTAATAATGACATGTTTTGTAAATTTATGCCTTAGATCTTTTGTGTACCTATAGTTTTTCTTGTAGTACAATTACGCCTTTAAACATTTTCTATTCATAGAGTAGTATACTGCCTTGATCAATTTAGCCCTGATTGACGGTTATACAATAATATTAAATAAAATATAATTAACGTTTCATGAAATTTATAATGTTTGTAACTCTATAATACACAGTTAAAACTCCAGGGGATTCAAATAAATATGATTAATTTAAAAAAAACGTTTTGATAATACGATATAGTTGTAAATATATACACCTATTCGTATCGGCTCAAAATATTTATTTAATGAATATAAAATAATATACATAGGTATATTAGTTGTCGAAATGTGCAATAATATATATGCATACATGTGTGTGTGTGCGCACACGCGCGAGTGTGTGTGTGTGTATTTGTGTGCACACGCGCGACTGTGTGTGTATGTGTGTGGTGAGCGCGCGTGCGTGTGTGTGTGTGTATGTGTGCGTGTGTGTGGGTTTGTGTGTTTGTGTGTGCGTGTGTGTTTGTTTGTGTGGGTGAGTTTTTGTGTATGTGTGCGTGTGTGTGGGTTTGTGTGTTTGTGCGTTTGTGTGTTTGTGTGTTTGTGTGTTTGTGTGTTTGTGTGTTGTGTGTTTGTGTATTTGCGTGTTTGTGTGTTTGGGTGTTTATGTTTGTGTGTTTGTGTTTGTGTTTGTGTTTGTGTTTGTGTTTGTGTTTGTGTTTGTGTTTGTGTTTGTGTTTGTTTGTGTTTGTGTTTGTGTTTGTGTTTGTGTTTGTGTTTGTGTTTGTGTTTGTGTTTGTGTTTGTGTTTGTGTGTTTGTGTGTTGTGTGTTTGTGTATTTGCGTGTTTGTGTGTTTGTGTGTATGTGTGTTTGGGTGTTTGTGTTTGTGTGTGTGTGTGTGTGTTTGTGTGTGTTTGTGTTTGTTTGTGTGGGTGTGTTTGTGTGTGTGTTTGTGTGTGTGTGTGTGTGTATGTGTGTGTGTTTATGTGTGTGTGTGTATGCATGTGCGTATAGGAAGTTCGACATTTTATCACAGTTATCAAAGTAGGAGTTTGTTAATTTAGTAACGAGGGTTAAAATAATAGATGAAGTTACAGGAACGGCCATAAGATAGTGAAAATCCTACATCAGATAAATTATATAAATATTTAATTCTGAAATCGGTTTCATTCCCTAAATTTAAAAAAAGTCAACCGTTTTACCGTAACATCAACGCCTAACCTTTAGTTCTCATTTTGGCCAATTAGTCTGCGTAAATTGATTTATTTATCATAGCTAAAATTCCACTTAAAAATTCGATCCAGGTATCGGAATAGCTTGTAATTAAAAGTTACTAACAAACATATTTCTCTTCATATTCATGCTTTTATAAAAAATATATAAACAAGCTGAATAAAAACAAACAAGCTTTTAATACCGGTCTCTTTTTTAATATAAGCAAATTTTACATTTCATAAATAAATATATCATCGCGTTTTTTCACAAATTGGGCCTTGCAAGCTTCGGCAGTTTTTACATTTTATAATTCATAGATATTAATTGTTTTATATAAGGTACAATTTAAGCTTTTACTATACATATATGTCACAATATTATACACATTTAATCAAAGAATTTTCATTGTAATTGCATGGTTGATTTGTTCTAAGCTAGTTGTATGTTTTTAATATTGATCATTTTGGTTTCTTATTATAATATTCATTTATTTTAAAAGGTCAATAATTGAAAATTATAGAACAGCAAAAAGGATTATAATGAACGTTTCGTTCTTATGGTGCAACTGGCCATGAAATGAATATTTAATATTGTTTGGTGAAAACGTATTATATTTACTGGTGTAATTTGTAAAAAAAATCAAACGCTTTACGGTATGGTGTGTTTTTTAGGCTTCTGTGCGTAATACGTTCATTTGTCGTCATAATTTAAATTATACTCATTTAGTGAAGTGCGAGTGTTATAAATCAAGATTAATTACAATATTAATGTGTACGTAATTTAAAGGAAAATATACTACACTGACTTTGTGATTCATTATTACTTCGTTTTTTTGATGTTTGCATATGAAAAATAATCTGGCAAAAAAAGGATTCCTTTTTCGATACGTAGAATTCTATTAATTATTTTATAGCTAGTTGGTTACAAAATTCATAAAATATCTGAATAATTTTTTTTCTGGCATTAAGTAAATCTATAGGCCTTTTCATGTTAATTATGCAACATAGAGTCTTATGGGCAACAGTGTTGAAACATCTTTCTTATCTGATGTGTGAGTGGAACAAAGATAAACATAGTAATAGGAGTTCTAAGAGGGCGAGTGAAAAAGGCAAACCATAAAAATGTTTAAAGGTTGACCGCACTATCGCAAAGGTTCTTACCTTCAGGGCACGGTCATTTATTAAAATTAAATAATGAATTAAACAAATGAATCTTTAAATTAATTTTAAATTTAGATACAAAATCAAGAATACTTGGAAAACAAATTTGAATCATAAAAATCGGAATATATTTAGCGGAAATCAAATTTTGAATGCATTTGAAACACATTAAATATGTTAAAGAGTTTCGCTAAATGTTATTCGATTTTTATCGTTCAAATTTTGTTTTCAAGTATTTTTAAATTTGCTTATGTATTTGTAAATAAAATAACATAATAATAGATTTATTTAAATATTAGTTTTTTAATAAACTGTCTGTCGTACAGGTATAAACCCTAAGATAAGATAAGATCGCATAGCCGAGAGAAAAGTTTCTATACTGCAATCATAATGTGGTACAACCATGAGATATAAAAGAAATATCTGAATTTGTTGTAAGTGAAACAGTGGCAACATTGTACAAAAAAAGATTAACATTGCCTATACCCTCCATGCTGCATAATCATCATGAAACGGCCTATAGTCGACATTTTGTAATTATATGTTTTATTAAATATAAATTCGTTTCGCACATCCTACCATATTGTAAATCCTAGTGACAATTTATTACTTATACACAACAATATTCATATTGGAAGTTTGCGTTCTTATTTCCCTTGTGTGATGCAGGCTATACAAATACACAAATATATATGAGGTACTTGGTCATAATATTATACGGATATTCTCATCCAGTCCTGAAATATTGTTTTTATTTCACTTTTTACAGCAAGAACAGTGCAATAATGCATTAGTAAAAAGTAGTGAATGATTAATAAAAAAATTAATTAGGTATGTACAATATACATTTGATTATATAAATTTAATTTTTTTTTGGTAAAATTGATAAACCATAATGATCTATATTACAAATTCAATAGAATTGAGAAAGAAGCTGTATATTTTGTATAAGCCGTAGCTTGACAGTAAAAAATTGCGTACAACAAAATCAGAAAAGTATCGCATTACACAAATGTCTAAATATAGAACTTCGCTCGTTTTTATCATTTCATATTTCCAGACCAATTCATATCGAAATAATTTGATTTGAAACTTGCATTACTTAATTAAAACAAGGCTCCCAGCAGAGGGAATTGTACTTGTGTTGGTTTTTTATTTCATTTTTCCGCCCGTTTTTGCCTCTTATTTCTTTAGCGTCACTCATCTTTCTTCCGTTTTGTTTGTGTATTCAGAGATTTTGAAAGTTTCTTGATAAAATTTTTAGCATTAATTAAAGTTGGGCCGAGAAAAGGATTCACGGAATTCTTAATATTATTAATATCTTCATAAAAATGCAAGGGCCGTTTCTGACCCTACGGTAATTAAATAATTATTCGCTTTTTGATGCGCGACGTACATAGGCATGTAATGTTTTCAGAAAGTTGAAAATAAATTCATTTGAATAACTTTTGATAAAAGCAAACAAAAATTACTGCTTGGGCGTTTCATTGTTTTATATTATCTTTGATTAAGTTATAAGATGAATTATTATAAGGTATCCTAAGAGCTAAGATGTGAAATGATGGATTTTATTATTTTCTTACCAATATGCGAAAGTTCAATTAGCCATTTTCGTCACAGCTTTCTTTGAAAAGTGCCGCATTCAAATTACTGTTCGCAGCAATAGAACAAAATTAATATATTTGTTTCACAAATTTTGTTAATTAACTAACCTAAAGTTAATTATTTTAAATAGTTGCAAAGTATTCAATTAAGTTTCTACATTTAGTATACAGAATAGGATCGTTCATATAATTTTCATCTTCCACATTTAATTAATTTAAATTTCAAATTGCGTGTGTTGACTCCAATTTTCTCGTTTAATTATGTGCGATTTCCTTATAATTAAAGATGTAGTGTATCTGTCGCATAGAAATTTAGTAATATAATTAGATTATATGTTTATAAATAATATTTTTTACGAAGCCAGAGGACATTTGTACATACATAGGTATATAAAACAAATTACAAAAAGAAATTTATATTATTTTTAAACTGTAATTAATATGAGCCTATTTTATTTTCTTGTAAAACAGTTGACAGGCATAGTTGATGCGATAATATTTTATATCTACGTAACTATAGCAATATAAATAAGATAAGGAAGAATTCCAATATTAATTAGCTTGTAACTGGTACACTTTTAAAAAAAAATTTCAAACAAAAGTTGTGCAGAATATTAATATCTTTCAATTGTATTTTAACTATTTTTTCTGTAAGTGCAACCGTTTCGGAGATATTGCAGAAACTGCAAAAAGTGACTTAAGTTCACATGGACTTCCGGTTTGAAAATTCTTTTCAAAAATAAGAGGTTTTCTTGCCAGGCATATACAAATCTTATGTGTAAAATTTTATAATTTTACCTTCAACAGTGAAGGTTGTAGAGCGCGCATACACGCCCATACACACACTCGATTCAGGGAAGGTCAAAAGATGTATTTTCGTTAAAATCTCGAGATCGATTTTTTTAATGATTACAATACTTACTTGTTATAACGTCGTATAATAAAGTAAAAATTACAAAAAGAAATTTGTAATTTTATTCTGTAATAAATGAAAACATAACTTGCAACTTGTAAAAATACCCTTGAGCAGAATAAAATATTACTGAAATAAAATTAACTTATTACAAGTTTTGTTTGATTAGTATAGTAATGTCATTCAATATCCTATTTTTTGTGGCTTAGATCACGATTCATTACATTAGTGTAGAATATTTTACAATAGACAATGTTGTGTTTCTTTTTTCTATACCAGTACAATGCATAGTTGAATACGGTAAATTTAGTACCTAGCACATTTTTAAAGCAATTGTTTGTCACATAGTATTATGGGTAGGTGTGTGTGATTTGACTTTTACATTTTCTTCACAACGACTGCGAGACACAATTATCCAGTTTCCGTTTCTCCCGTTCTTTCGCATTCGTTCGTCCAGACTGCGATTTATTTATTTCGTTGTGTCTCTCCTTCTTTATTTATTATCTCGGTCTGTTGGTCTACAAGGACATCAGTGGCCCTTGAGTATAAATCTACGTATGATGCTACTGATTTGTTCGACTGAGTTTCGATTTCTTTTAGTATATTTTTTTTTGTCTGAAGCATTGACTTTGTAGTTTCTTTTAACATTCAGTATTGATTTAAGAATGGACGATACTGTATAGTTTATTGAAAGAACCAAATACTACAATGCCAATTCAGACAATAATAAGAAATATATTTCAAATATCAATTAAATTTATAATGCGATGAGTACTACAATTGATATAGTATATAAAATCTAACCGATCTATTGCATGAAATAAAGGAATGCAAAGAGGCAATTATCTGTTAAATATGGCCAACAATGTATCTAAAGTACTTATTGCTATAAAATAAGGATGTATACGTTCAGAAATTGAAATTACATTTTTATTTGTATCTTATATTAATTATAATTTGATGTTCATGACAATCTAGAAATATACGTAATTATTTTTGAATTAGTCGATTAGTTTTTAAAAAAAGTAATAATGATAAATCTATTTTCTAGTTAAACGAAATTACTTAAAATGCGAACTAGTTTTAATCCAGGAAATATAATCTTATTATTTTCGATATAACACTTCGTGTTATACAAATACATCACCCTATAATTAAATATTTAGAGGTTGTAATGAAGTTGTATTAGGGAAAACACCGGGAAACTTTGTAGACATCGGCGGAGTTGAACTGGCTGTCAAATTTTATCTTGTGCTCTTTGTAATAACATTCAAGTGGAAATCAATGTTGAGCAGCTGTACAATCAGATAGAGGCAGGCGTTTTGTTGTTTGTAAAGCAGGTAACAGTTTCACCGGAGCAGTGAACCAGATGTTTGTTTAATAGACGGCCACACCGGTAACAACAAAATGTCTCGTTCTTGAACCACCTAGCTTCGAGTATCTCGAGTTCGTGAACCAATGTAAACATTTTCATATCTGTGTTTGAGAATAAAGCTGGCTTCAACTTGGATAATCAACGTGTGCTAAAGTTAGGCGCTTGTATTCATATCTTTGTTTTAATTATTAAGTTATTTTATCTAATATTAATAATAATAACATCGGCCATGTGTTGGCCCTAAACTTTCTTTTACGTAGTCAGTATATTTGATTTGGTAGTATATAAATTAAAATATAGAATGTTTAAATTTAAAAGAAAATATTTTCATTCATATGTCCAGTAAAATTGTAAAGTAAGATTATTGTCAGATTTCTAAAAAAACATATGTATTTTAGATTTAAAATGTTCGATTCTATAGTAATATAAAGAAAATATAATTATTCATTACACATTAATAAAAATTATTAAAAATACATGCATAGTAGATTTATTATATATAATTTTCCATACCTACCTAATTATGGCAATATGAATAAGATAAGATCTTGTAACTGGTACACTTTTTGAAGAAATATTTCAAACAAAAGTTGTGCAGAATACTAATATCTTTCAATTTTATTCTAACTATATTTATTGTAAGTACAGCCGTTTCGGAGATATTGCAGAAATTACAAAAAATGACTTAAGTAAACATGCACTTCCGGTTTGAATATGCTTTTCAAAAATAGAAAGGTTTCTTTCCAGGCATATACAAATCTTAAGTTTAAAGTTTCATAATTTTATCTTCAACAGTGTAGGCTGTAGAGCGCACACACACACAAACACATACACACACACACCCATACACACACACACACACACACAAACACACAGACAAACACAGACACACACAGAAACACACAGACACACACAGACGCACACAGACGCACACAGACACACACAAACACACACAGTCACACACATACACACACAGACACACACAGACACACACACACACACACACACAGACACACACAGACACACAAAAACACGTATACACACAGACACACACAGACACACACAGCGACACACAAACACACACAGCCACACACAGACACACACAGACACACACAGATACACACAGACACACACACACACACAGACGTCATTCCAAAAATAGTCGGACTCGATTCAGGGAAGGTCAAAAGGTGCATTTCCGTTAAAATCTCGAGATGCTTTTTTTTCGTGATTACAATACTTACTTATTAATTCGTAAAAGAAAGTAAAAATATAATAAAAATATATTGCGAATAAATTATAGTTATTTGATAAAATTGTTAGTTTTGAATGTTATCATATGTTTTTTTTATTTTATTTTATTTATGTATTTAGATAAATTTAAAAGATTAGATAGTACACTTATATAGATTAATACAATTTTTAACTGTGTAGTGAAGTGTTGTTGTTGTTAATTCTACTTATATTGAAACAAAAGAAATAAATTCACATTATGAGTATTAGAAGAACTTTTGTGGGACTGGTTTTTAGTATGTGCTGTTTATACTGTTTAACGTATGTGGAATCAAATGTCTGTGTTTACTTTAAACATGATTCGTTAAACTATATTTCTAAAGCATCATTTATAAATAATACAATTAAAAATTGCTCTAATATAAACATTAATTTCAAGAACAGTAGAATAAGAACTGTTTATAACGATGCTTTCAACGGCATGCACAATTTGAAGAACCTATTGCTAAACAATAATACAATTGAATATTTGGACATTGCAACATTTCGAGATACGTGGAAACTTCAATTGTTGGATTTGTCAAATAATCAAATAGAAAAAATTGAAACTGGTTTATTTTCGAATTTATCACAATTGAAATATCTTCCTCTCTATAAAAATAAATTGCAGGCCGTTGAGCCAAATTTATTTGCAGATTTAATATCACTGAAATATTTGTATCTGCATCACAATTTTATATCTGAGCTTGATAAAAATATATTTTCGCTACAACCCAAACTTAAAAGTACTGAATTTAAGTTCCAATAGAATCATTCATGTAGATGTTGCGTTATTCCAAAATAACTTAGCATTAATGTATGTGGGCTTAGACAACAATAATATAAAATATATACAGGATGGATTATTTACAAATTTAACACATTTAAATACTTTAAATGTGAGCGCCAATGAAATACGCAATATTTCCAAGAACGCATTTCCTGTCTCCTCAACACTGTGGTATATTGATGTAAGCAGCAATCAACTAGAACTTCTCGATGCTAATTTATTCAATAATCTAACAGGATTGATAAGTTTAAAATTACAAAACAATACGTGGTTCTGTGACTATAAACTCAAATATCTTCATGCTTTATATACGAAGTTGAAATCATACCAAGAACCAATGTGTGATCAACCTATGGAACTCCATAACCGAACCTGGAATTCACTTAATCAATATGATTTCCAAAGTTTTGCAATACAATCACACCAGGTGCGTCTACACGAAGATTTAGCAACATTCAGTTGTTACATTAAAGCTGATCCAGTACCGAAAGTAACTTGGTATTACAATAACAACTTATTACATGAAGAAACATCACATCAAAGCAACCACTCATATACATTTACAAACGAAGATTTAGGAAACGGAACTTTAGTTTTTTATTTAACAGTACCTATTGTACATTTAAAAGAAACGGATACGTTCTTATGTCATGCTGCTGCAGAATATGGAATTGTGCATAGAGTATTTAATAATTTTATTAAAAATCCTGGACCAATCTTACATACTATAAGCCTTTTTCTGGGATTATTTACAAGCATACTTTTGATTGCATTAGTTGTAGCAATACTAGCATTTTCATACTGGATTAAAATTAAATTTAAAGAACCCGAACCTGATTTCAACGATTTTCACGTGGTAATTAAGTTTTGCTTAAATTTTATGCATTTCTAAATTATGTTTTTATTGTTTACAATCATCATCAATATTTCTTTAATTGTTGTTTGCAGAAAGAAGTGCTTGAATTACTTGAAGAACATGAAGCTAAACAACGAATTAAAAGACAGACAAAAAAGGATAAATCGCATTTAATATTTATTAATATGTTTTGCTGCTTTGAAAAATAATAAAAAAATAATATTATGTTGTTTGTTTAATAATTTTTCATTGCAATAATTGGTTATCAATTATCCTTATATATATATATATATATATATATATATATATATATATTTTTATATATATATATATATATATATATATATATTTATTTATATATATATATATATATATATATATATATATATATATATATATATATTTATATATATGTATATGTATATATATGTATATATATATATATATATATATATATATATATATATATATATATATATATATATATATATTAGTTTACGTATATTATTGTTATTTAAAGCTTTTCTTAATAAAAGCATACTTATAAGCTTTTTTACATCTACATTATTTTGTGTATAAAACTGAATAAAAAACTGCTAATTATTTAAATTAATAAAATTAAACGTTGAAAAAAATAAAATAAAATAAAATATATATATATATATATATATATATATATATATATATATATATATATATATATATACGTATATATATATATATATATATATATATATATATATATATATATATATATATATATACGTATATATATATATATATAAATATATATATATATATATATATATATATATATATATATATATATATATATATATATATATATATATATATATAGTTGATATGCTTTAATAAATATAATATCCCGTGCCTACGTAACTATGGAAACATAAATAAGATATTTATGTATTTCAATTGCGATTTCTTGTAATTGGTACACATTTTGAAGAACTGTTTCAAATAAAAGTTGTGCGAAATATTAATATCTTTCATTTTAATTCTGACTATTTTTACTGCAAGTGCAGCCGTTTCAGAGATATTGTGAAAACTGCAAAAAATGACTAAAGCAAACATGTGCGTCCAGTTTGATTTTTTTTTTCAAAAATAGGTTTTCTTGACAGGCATATACAAATCTAAAGTTTAAAGTTTCATAATTTTACTGTCAATGTTTCGTCATTTCCAAGTTAGACTCGATTCAGGGAAGGTCAAAAGCTGTAGGTATTTTCGTTAAAATTTCAAGATCGATTTTTTGCATGCTAACAATACTTACTCATCAGAAAGTAAAAATGAATAGTAATCGTATACATTTTGCAAATTCAATATGAAATTAATTATAAGTACAAGTAATTATACTGCGCAAGTAAAGTTGTGAAGCCGTGTTTTGTAAACGTAATTGTTTTGATTTGCTTATACAAGTTGTGTGAGTGCCTGTTGTGAGTCTATAAATTTCTTTGTTATATTAAATTTTCATGAAAACAAATATATTATCTTAATATACCTACATACAGTTCTTGTGTATGATTATTTATGCTCTTTTTTATTGTTGCTTCGTATATGCTATATGGCGCTTTGTAATTTATTTAATTGGAAAATAAAATGAATTTATAAAGGTCATTGTTCAAAAATGTAGTTAAATAATAACATATATGTATAGCGCGAATGATTAAGATATTAAAATAATTTAGAACACTTAGAAAACAAAAATATTTTTGCCGTTACTAAAGATTATCTAATTACCGCAAGAGACAACTAAATTCTTAGTTATGGTAACTTTTTTGTTCTAACTGTGAATAGCAACTAAGTCAACTGACACGCAAATGTGTAGAGATTTTTAATTAATATGAAAATCTTGAAAATATTAAACTAGGTATATTTTTGGAACACAACATAGCAGAAAAGTAAACACTTTCTATTATTTTAATTCGTTCGTGAGACAAGTAGTATTTTCGCAAGCCAGGCTGCGTTGGTACGTATGTTTTAGAGTTATGCGCATTAAATAATAATTTTTAATATAAATTTTACCTGCTACTATCATATTTCCAAATGATTATTTATTCTGAAAGCTATAGTACGAGTTGTCAGATGACTTTAGATATAAAACTTTACGATTTAATTTACAAAAGTAGTCTGGCTAGTGCATAAAGCAGAGTGCCTGCTGCCTGCTGCCTGGCCCGGCAACATACATACATAGCTAAGACTGTCTTTTTGCATTCTTTTCGTTTTTATGTAAGAGTACCTACTGTACCCCAACACCATAGTAGGTATAGCTACTTTATGCAGTGTAGGGTACAGTGTATATTGGCTCACGTCTGATTTTGACGAGTTTCGAACAAGTCTGCAGCCGATTGTGTTCCACATATCCTGATACTTGTACATACATACATACATATATACCGCGTCCTACACACCACTTTTGTACGTAATTCGATAATGGTGAATTTATTTTGCACCGCACAAAGGGACGATTGTGTGTATCTGTATGTTTGTTTTCATTTTTTATTTATTTTTGTTTTTCGTTTTCAAAGCGATTTGTTATTTTTTCCCCTTTTAAATTGGCTTTAGAGATTCCTATTGTTGAACGATTTGAAAGTGCAGTGTTCTTCCAAGAAGAATGGAACGTTTTTTATAGCGATGTTTATAGTTCGTTTCG
The DNA here is from genome assembly GCA_018344505.1 of Nebria ingens riversi. Classification (NCBI taxonomy): domain Eukaryota; kingdom Metazoa; phylum Arthropoda; class Insecta; order Coleoptera; family Carabidae; genus Nebria; species Nebria ingens. The sequence goes on along the minus strand of JADQWA010000073.1, from coordinate 3,429 downwards.
TAATTATAATTGCGTAACAAATTACGAAATACGTTTATTTTTTACAAATGCAGTTATTTCTGTAAATGTAAGTTTTCTTCTGGGAACTACTTATGTATATAAATCATAAATTTAAAATTTCATATTTGTTTGTTTAACAGCTTTGGATTTAAAGCTTTCTATCTTTCTCTCTCTCTCTCTCTCTCACACACACCCAAGCGCGCGTACACACACAAACACATACATACACACACAAACACACACACAAATACACACACACACACACACACACAAATACACACACATACACCCCCACACACACACAAACACACTCACACACAGACACACACACTCTCGCTCACACACACACACTAACACACACACTCACACACACACGCGCACGCACACACACATCAAATTTTTGATATCTAGCAACATATATCAATATTTTTTGGTTTCAAATATAAATTTATTTCATTACGGTAAATTAATTGTTACGAATTTTTTAATATAAATATATTTCATTGCGGTAAATTTTCTATATATTTTTTAATCAAAATATCATTTATTCCATTTATTATAGATAATAAACTAATGGGAAACAAAACAGAAAATTACACATAAATAAACAATATATATATATATATATATATATATATATATATATATATATATATAGTAAAATAGAGATAATTTTTGTTTTTAATAACATTAATAAAATATAGTTAAATTGGAATTTGTTTATACCTACAAAAAGTTGATTGAAAAAAGTCATTTTGCAACTCCACCAATTTTCACAAACATACCAAATAAAAAGTACGATTAATGTTTCATTTCTAATTATTTAACGCAGTATTATTTTATGTAAAGTTATATAGATTATTGCTATCGTTTAATAATTTGAGCTTATTACAAACCTTATAATATTTATTTCAACAATATAAATATAATTTTTTTTATTATTAAATTGTCCTCCTAATTTCTCGAATTCGGGAGATCCAACCATTTAAAAATTGAGTACCTAAATGGTGAAAGAAAGTTTGAATTATTAAAGAACAAATAAATGTTTTAAATCCAAAAAAAAGTTCGTTAAATAAGTTAATTTTCAACAATTTAAATATTTCAAATTACTTTATGTTGTACAGTAAATATTGCAAAACATTATTTACTTTTTAATTTAAAACAAAAAATAAATCAACATTCTCGTTTTGAATCCATTGGAACATCGACTAGCTGTTTTAATACGAGTCTGCCACGTAGTGTAGGATAGCAATTGTAAAATTTCGCACATATTTTTTTCTGTCGCGTCATTGTCACTCGTGCGCGCGTGTTGGGTCGTGTGTGGGTGTGTGTATAGTAGAATTATTACCGCCACAGTGCATAAAAAATGCGTCGTCATTATTTAGAGAATATATTATCTGTCAACCGTATACATAGTAGTACGTAATGCTACGTAAAACGTAACGTAATGCAGCAGCTAGAGAGGTGATATAATGAGGTCCGTACGTACGATGCGCGTTTGGTGCTTAAGTGCAGCAAGGCACACACACTGCAAATATTGACTAGATTTCATAAAATACCGACATGCTCCACAAGCTCTATATCTGTGTAATGAATGTTTGCACTGGGTCTGGGTCAACTTTAGCTCTTTCGGTCTGTTCTGTACTTTACTACAGCGACTAGTGGCCTAAGATGGCTTTTAAAAATATATATATTTGCTATTTCTTTTCTCTTTAAAGTCCTGAAATTTTATTTTAATTTGGTTTTCATAAAATAAATATTAACATTTTAACAAGAATAAATTATTTTATTACATTATATATACATAACTTCATGTCTATTTCTATTAAATAGGGTGGCAGAAAACCTTTTATAACCATTTACATCTTGACAATCTTTCGCCATTCAACTCTATCCTTACAAACATCTTTAACGTAAAATATATTTTAAATTCATGCAGGTAATTTAAATAATCAACAAAATTTAATTATATGCGATTAATTTTCCTAACTTCAATAATATGAGTTTTAACTTTAAAAACGAATTAAATTAAACTAGATATATTTATTTTGCATCGAGGATTGTTTAGGCCTATTTTTAAAATAAAACACATTTGGTCAATATGCGGACATGTCTCGTTTGTGCTCTAAACAAACTATTAAGTCTTCAATGTGTAGCAATTAAAACTGTAGCATATCTGTGCTAGATAAAAACAATTTATTTTCAGTAAGATTTATAAAAGAATTAAACATTTTTTTTCATATTTGGTACTTAATAAAAATTATTAATTATCGTAAACTATTATATGACATACATAGATTATATTTTAAAAATACAATAATACAATAAAATAGTTACCATTTTAGGCCACTTGAACTCAAGTTCTGTTGGGGCACAGACTGCCGCGACTAGCATCGTGGAAATTTATTTCCTTCGTTTTGGTATATTGTACGGTCGTTAGTTTTAAAATTTTGCTATTTTTTTGTTAACTCTCGTTAATTTGACTCTGTTGTAAAATGTTTTGGTTGTCATTTGTTGCCTCGCCGCTGTGCACCATATTTTGTGCGAATCTATTTTCATCTATTTTTTGTTTGTTTTTCACTTCACAGTGAGCATATTTTTTTTGTTTTTAAATAACTGAAAATAAACGCGTATTCCGCAGTTAAATAAATAATGGCAGTGTTCAATTTTAATTTTAACTAATTGCGATGGTTAGCTAATGCAGAATAATTATTTTGTATGCCTGCGGACTTTTAATCTATTTAGGGCGTACTTTGACAACAACAAAAAACTATAGAATTTTTTTTGTTTATTTTGGATTTGTGATCAGATATTTTAAAGTTGGTTTCTATAAATTTCACAATTTACACAATTTAGGGACACTTAAATATATATTTTTGGATATTTGTTGCTCAGAAATAGATATATTGCTGCTTTATATTTAATTAAAATAGAAATATTTTTAATATACGTAAAAGCAATGGTATACAATAGGTGTGTTATTAAAACAATTAGTTTAATGAATAAATTGTGCACGTTACATTAACTTTTAATGAAACGACATTGGTATGAATAATATTGGGGATTTGAATTAAATGTTATAAAACAATGATTGGAATCGAATTATAATTAAAATTTGATCAAAATTCACCATAATATTATAGTAACATCACCCATTTATTCAGTATTTTCATATTATTCAAACGCCATTAAACTTTTAGCAATATTATATTTTGAACAACCTGAAATGAAATACGACTTAAAATAACCTACTAAAAATAGCAAACGTAAAAACCTCGTCGCTTATAATTGATAAAAACTCTTTCTTATCCTGTACGTGAACCCAGACTAGTGTAAAAGTAATGTAGTTTTCAGAAAAATATTAAATTTAAATCAACTTTTTGATCTGGTTACGTAAATAAACATAACACAGTAATTCATTTTGACGTC
>JADQWA010000072.1:46616-75187 GCA_018344505.1 Nebria ingens riversi | reverse complement strand
AAGTTTTAGTTACAAAATGACGTAGGGTTGCGTATCTGGACTATAGTTGATATTGATCTATTATCAAATAATTTCTCAAGATTTAGTAAACGCTAATATAAATATATTAAGAAATAGTAAAATGGATATACTTTACAAACAACCAAACCTAATAATTGAAAACACATAAAACCAACTAAATAACTGATTAAAATAATAATATGTGACGAACAGATATGTTGAAAAAAACCAATATTTTATTTCTTTTTATCTATTGAAAAGCATACCAAAGTTGCAAGGCAGTGACGTCACTACGTTCATAGGTGAAACTTTGACAATACTCATGTTCTTTTTACTTGGATACACCAGCAGAAATTTAGATGATAGCTATAAAACGAATGAATATCATATATTAAATTAATAAAATATTACATTTTTTCGCAAATGGTCCATCACAAGATTAAGTAATTTTAGTTACGTTTTAGAATATTAAAAACTAATTACTGTCACTAATTAGTCGAAAGAGTGTAAGGATTTTTTTAAATTAAAATTTTGGTGTTAAGTCCATGTTTTGTTTTAATTGCTGAAGATTTGATACTAATCATCAAATGTTCGCTCGTCATAGAACGTCAAAATCTTTTTGATAAAATTGGTACAGAACCGTCATGTGTAAGCATTGACATATTTCTTTAGTAATGATTAAGGAAGCAGTTAATATGATAAAGATGTATCGGAAAAAGTTTAGAGTAAAGTGTATAAATATACTTTGGCCGATTTTACAATAGCACCATTTTTTGGTCGAGTCAAAATGAAGCAAAATTGTTTAGAATTCGGAGTATAATAGTTAAGAAGTATTGACATAGTATATAAAAAAGAGCGACATTTTTATTCAATCCGATAAATTCGGTTATTAAATGTTACGTTTATCTTAAAGGAAACCACAGGATCCTGCTTTTGGTTACAGTTCCTTTCAACAATAAGTATCAAGTGTAGATAAACGTCATTTTAACCGTGTATATACCATGTTTTAATAGAGTTTAAGTCAAATTGATATGTGATAAAACATTTAGATTGTAAAGGAATCATACGTAATGTCATATTTGAGTTGTTTCATTTAAATATGATTTTTGAAGCTATAAATAGTGAATCGCTGTAATGTCATGTAAAAAAGTAGCACACTAGAATAGCACATTATAATTTTCTCAAAAATAGTAAGTAAATCAATTACGATTTGTATAACTTTACCAGATACATTAGTATCAAAACAAAACAAATGCGTGCTTTGAAGTTTTAACTATAATTTTCTTTTTAAAAACTTGATCTTATAATTTAAACAAATTTATTCTTATTTCATGGCAATAAGAAAAGTTTAGATATTTATAAAAATTTAGTTCAATTTATGAAAATGCAACAAAATAATTAAGAGATTGCTGTTTTATTTTGAGTATTGAATTTAAAAATATTGATATGTTCAAATTTTTTCTACTCAAAATTAACGTTGCATAAAAAAATAGCTAATATGCAATTACATTTAAACAAGAAAAATAGACTTTCTATCGCCATATTATTTTCAGAAAACGCTTAACTAAAGAACAAATGATGAATGAATAGAAAATGTTTAAAACATTTTTTTTTAAATACAGAGTAAATTCGATACTTAACCATAATTATTCTATTATTTAAAATTTTAGTTGTGAAAATCTTGAACGTGTCATAAGGAAAAAAAAACGTCGTTTTTGATAACAAAAGTAAATATTGTTGGTTATCTTTAACATATTCTGTAACCATTCCGTTGTTCTTTGGTGAAAATAGTAATTAAAAACAACACAAAATGGATAATTTCTTTTACAATCTTACCCTATAAAAAATGTTCATAAGATAGGAGCGCTGTAAGCCGTTTAAGTTTGGACGAATGCGGAAATATTTAGCTTTCAAATGTTTAAGGCTGGTGTGTAAATTGTGACATTACATATATTCCCCTTGCAAACTTCATATTAATAAATAGATGCAACAATACATACATATATAAAAGTACAGAAAATGTAAGAAGAGTATTTACTTACACATTTTTTGACCACACAATTATTCATTTGTAGGTTACCTAAAATGTTCAAAATATCATAGGCTCTTTTTGCTGAATAAGTCCGTAAAAAGCGGTAAGGCACATATTAGATTTTGGGACGTTAAATTACTTCACAATAAATATTTGTTAAAATCAACATTTAACATATATCTTCGACGTTAATTCCTAATATCAACAGGTTCAAATAACATTTCTTAACGCTAAACATTTAAAAGTTATTTAAAAAAAAAAAAAGTTATGATAATAAAAAATAAACTTGAATACGTAGTCAAATAATATGATTTAAATGTGGTTTGCTTAGGTATACAGTTGTATGTTATTTATCAGTATACATCCAAGGAAACGCTATTTAAAATATAAATAAGGAAAATTAAATAAAACAAATAAATAAAATTAATTAAGTTTTTATTTGATGATTTTTTTTCCTGTAAACAAACACTCTGTTTGTCCATTTTTAACAAACAGAAGTAGTTGTGCATGCAGTATTTTGTTTTGCTTCAGTACAAAAATAAAAGAACACAAATAATAATAATTAAATAACAGATCATGCATCAGAGAGCTTAAGTAGCTGTGTCTTTGTACCTTTTTGTTTAAATCTCACTCAAATGGCTAAACCAAGCTCAAGACGCATACTTAAGTATTCACCGTTTGGATTCGATTGGACGTAACAAATAACAAAAATAAATATTAAACGTTTATAAAAATATTTAGAGCCAAAACAATAGCTTTGTTATGGTCCTAAGTTCAACTTAGCCATTCGTTTCAGTTTTTAAAACAGTTTGTTAAAATACGTTGCTTCCATCACACAATAAGTAATTATTTGAAATATATTTCGACAGTTTGCATCACTGACGCGCTTGACATTGATAAATATTTAGTGCCAAACCTTCGCTGTAAGGAGGTTTGACACTACATATCTATCAATGTCAAGCGCGTCAATGTTGTAAACTGTTGAAATAACATGTATTTCGAAAAGAAACTAACAGATGGCCCACCCTAACAATCGTTTGTTATTTAGTGATGACGTAATTCTTCTGCAATCATGTTTCTAGTATAAACTATTAGGTATATAAAAAAATTGTTTTTCTGAGAAAATAAAAAATCCAAATGCCATTTTAAGGTATATTTTTGACTTTACTATTAGGCAAAATGAATCTATATCCACTGACAATCATAATAATTAATTGGAGTAACAAAACAGTCAGGAAATCGATAAAATTATAGCATCTGGTTACGTGAATTCATCTAAAAATATAGCTTAAATAATATTTGTCCGTTGGTGAAAAAATAAAATATTTCTTATTGTGTGTTTAATTTGGAAGCACATTTTTTTTTCTTCTACGAAACCATTTTCAACTGTTAACAGTTGAGTGGTTTAAAATGATAATATACATATGTATGTAGTATGTGCGAAATGATTGTTTTGAACACGGCACTACTAAAATCTAAACTAAAACTAATAATTCATAAATAATAATAATAATAATAATAGTAATAATTAATTAAAACTAGTGATGACATGTGTCCTAGCGTAACATACACATATATTTTACAACAGAAACATGTGGCACATATAACGAAGAGTTTTACAAAGACCCCTCTCTTACAACAGGTAACAAAATAACTTATTACGTCTTTTAAAATCTGGCACAATTTAATAACATGTTTTGTCAAAACAGAGAACTTGGCATCATAGTCGACAATTTTATCTACAATTATTCAACAATTAACGTCAACTTCACAATCGTTTTTTATTTCTTTTCACGAATGCCATTTCGAATTTGTTCGTTCGATAGCCGAAGGGAAATAAAACGAGAGGTTTGGGGGGGAAATACAATATTAAAAATAACTTCTTTTCTTTTTGAATATCACAGCAGTGGTTGTTTTTTCTTCAAATTCTAAAAAATAGTTAACCCACTGTAGGCGCATGACACCTTAATCTGTCTTCATGGGCTTCTAAGTCACAGAACCGTCCAAACAATGGTTGAAGTTAATTTGGTCTATTAAACTGCAATGAATGTTATTTTTCTACATTACTTTACGGCTTTTTTTTTTTAAATTTTAATATAAAACATATTTGAATTCCTCATTTGATAGTTTGACGCAGAAAAACATTGTTTGAACGGCACTATTCGATAAGCTAATAATTGATGATGGCAATAATTGGCAATGTACAAAGTATCCGATGCCCGAAACTACCACAATTATAAACGGAGAAAGAAACTAGACTACAAAAATATAATAATAATCATCATCATCATAAAAAGTAACTAACAAACAAACAAAATAAAAATGATAGCGTATAGTGTGGCCGCGAACAGATAGATTGGCACTAATTAGTGATTTAGTGAGAGACTGAAATAGCAAGCACTGGCGTAGTCAAATGAAGTTGTCCATTTTTACTGTTCTATTAGTAAAAATTACCTTTAGATGTTAGTGGCTACGCCACTGGTGACCACTTCTCAAACGAATCGATAGAGTATCTCACAACAACAACAACAACAACAACGCTTTATTATATTTGGCACGTTTGTTCATTCGATGTAGTGTAGCACTTATTGACTCTAATGTAATCTATATCACTTTTAATTTATTATTCTTCGAACTAGACTAAAACGATACCAAGAAAGTATCTAGGAGCAGCTGATTCCGGACAGTTAACAGTTATGTATGTATGTATGTATGTATGTATGTACATATGTTTCACAGTTCTATTTAGCTATGTAATAGTACTGAATCTTTTAACGTCAAAGTGCTCTCTGAACAAGCATCTTTTTAATTTCTTCCCAATTCAGGTTTATCCTCAAGAATAATCAAAGGAACTTGCGTGCTTTGTTAGGAATGCTTGGATAACTAGAATCTTTTTGTATTTTCTCGCTATTGCAGATCTCTTTAAAATAAATCTTAGTTTGAAGATTTATTTAACCTTTTGAACGTATGCCTCATTATCAAAACTTGCAGTATTGAAAATCCAAAGCTATGAATTTTGCTCAAGAGATAATTGAAAACCGTTTGTTTCCTTTACAGGATCAAAGACAGTGAAATATCTGTTTCAACTTTGGAAGTTGGTTTCAGTTTCAGATGATAATGTTTTAAACGTTCCTTTTGTTCCCAAGATTAAGAGTTCCAAAAGACGTTTCGTTTGCAGCAACATTAGATCAAATACAATGAAGTTTCCAGCAATTCAACTAGCTATAGAGGACTAGTTCAATTCCATAAATAGGAAGGTTTTAGTTAACTCAATTCGTTCCACTGCCAGCTACGTAAAGATCACAACCAACTGATCACTCACCGAATCAAAAAATCACAACGTGTCCGCTGGAATGCTGATGCGATGTGGCCGCCGCCAGCGGCAGCCTCACTCCGTCTTAACAGTCGCCGCCGCCGCGGCGCTAGCAGCAGCGGCGGCGGCGGCTGCAACAGCGGCAGGTTCATATCGCGCGTGCGTCCGCATGTGACGGGTAATCATGTCGCGACGGCACGCGGCGTATGGGCACTGAGGACACTTGTACGGCTTCTCTCCAGTATGCGTCCGTTGGTGCGTGGACAGGTGATCCGATCGCGAGAACACTTGTCCGCACACGCGACACGTGTACGGTTTTACGCCGGTATGGAGGCGCATATGCCGTGTTAACATATCACTACGCGCAAAGCTTCGCTTGCACACTTCGCACAGATACGCCTTAGCCGTGGCATCCCCACTAGCCTGTCGGGACTTATGTCGCGAGGCCATGTGCTTTGCAAGACGATCATGCAAACTAAACATTTGACCACACACAGGACACACATAAGCTACGTCTGAACCAGGTGGCATTTCTTCTACTACGGGTGAAACTTCTAAATTGTATCGCGAAGCGACAGATTCCTTAGTTGTAGGAGACGCTACATCACCTTTAACGACTGGAACTGACACAGTACCTCTAGGAGGTAAAAATCCAGGAGGTAATAACTGAAGAGGAGGTGGAAATATACACTCCATACTCGTACTACTTCCAACTCTACACCCTTTCATCGACAAATCCAGTGGTGATTCCTGAGGTGATGAAGCATCAGAATCCAAGGATCCTTTTCCTGGACTTGACTGCATTAGTGGATGCGGCCACTCTGATTTAACAGGAGTTCCTCTTTCTGCTTTTATGGCTTCAAACCATAAAGGTAAATCCGAATCGGAATGACTTCTTCTTCGGAATATATCAGGCAGGTACTTCGTATGCAGGTAGTGTTCGAAACTATAAACAGGTGCGGGTAATGGAGACATTGGAGTCAATGGAGAAACAGGAGACGCTGGAAAGAAACGATCGTACGGATGTAGAGGAGGAGGCTGGTGTCCCATACCGGTTGCACAATGGAAACAGGCACACGCTGGAGGAATTCTTGGAGGTGGAACAAGAGGAGGACTACTGCTAACTTCATCGTCCACACTGTCTTTGAGTCGTAACGGACTGAAGCTAATTCGAGGAGAATCTGTAGAACTATGCGGTGACTTGTTGCTGCTTCCAGCAGGACTGAACACGTCTTCAACTTCTTCCTCTTCCGAAATCGTACTTCCAAGTCGTTGATACCGTTCTTGGTCTGCACTGTCAAATCTAAACACTTCACCAGCTCGCATCATATGTTTTGGAGTTTTCAACGCTCGTTCTAGCTTGACGGTTGCATCATGCGCTTCGTTGATATTGTTGTTGTTGTTGTTGTGCAGATGTACATTATTGTTGATTGTGGTAGCGATTGCTGCGTCAGGTATTAGAGGCGATGCTACTTGCCCACCACCAATTCCTGTAAGCTTATCCAGAACTTGACTGAGTCGCTTACGTTTACGTTGCTTGGTGGCGGGTCGGTTGTGATTGGCGGCGAGTGGATGGTTGTTGTTGTGCACCTTGGCCTCATGGCTCCCGGCAACCACTAGTGAGGACTCGACGGCGGCCTCGGCCATAGTCATTAGCGCGACGCGGCTGAGGGCCGCTGGCCTTCTCCCTCAAGGATTGCGGGGGCACCGACAGCACCAATGCGCATGCTCTGACTTGATCGGTCGCTATGCACCGTCGTCAGTTCGTCAATTTTATATCAGATGAGTATGGAGTTTCAACGCAGGAGTACGGATCAAATAGAAGTAGATTATAATTTATTTCACTGTAGAACGGATCTGAAATAAAAAAAAAAAATTGTTATAGTATACACATTTCAAATAAATAATTTTGAGATTGTTTACTTATGATATTATCGCGTTATTTTCTCAATTATATTTCTCTTTAAATGTTCAATTTTATGTTCATTACTTTACTTTATCGCAATATGGTATATAGCTTGTTTGACGTGTGCATTTCTATTATAAATAATGAACTATATTCAGTGTTGTAGATTAGCTAGTTGCTGTCATGCATATATATATATATATATATATATATATATATATATATATATATATATATATATATATATATATATATATATATATATATATATATATATATATATATATATATATATATATATATATATATATATATATATATAGACATATATATATATATATATATATATATATATATATATATATATATATATATATATATATATATATATATATTCGTAATAATAAAGGAAGAATACTGAATAGTTTGTTTTTAATTGTATTAAAATTAAATAATATCTATAATTGTAACACTAAAATATAAATATTTATTCAAAACTATTTATATATTGTCTTTGTGGGTGTGTGCTACCAGGGATACATTTTCTATAGGGGTCATACTGCAGTAGTGATGCGCCACGCTTAGTCTGTCTGGCTGTCCCGACCGACGACGGGCGGCCGATGCACACGTGCTGCACTGCGGCCCAGACGACGGTTGCGGGGGTGGCGGCAACGACCGATGACAACACGTGTCTGCAGTGTAACTGCACTGCGCCAAAAAGAGGACAATATCATCGGGTTGGGTTACCCACCATCAAACTAAATGTGGTACATCTTTCAATCCATATTTTTATTATCATTTTCCGAGTGTCTAAGTTTATATTGAGACCATAGCTAACTGTTACTTCTCCTATGGTAAAGTTTAAAACTAATTTCCGGTATCACCCAGCTTAAAAATGATGCACACCTATTGATGATGATTATTATTTAATTTACTTACAATTATCTATTTGATCAATTGTATCTCTAACTACTAAATTGAGGTAGTTTTATAGAAAAAAGTAAGATCATATTTTGTTTGTATTCAAATATATCTATGTATGTATGTATAAAACTACTAAAATTAATAAAATATTTATTATAAAGAATGTCTTATTACTTTTTTTTTCATTAAATATTTACTAGTATTTTTTATGTAACAAGCCTACTTATGTCGTAGTTCTATAAAAATAGCAATAGAAGACTTTATATGTAGTCAATTGAGTACCTAAATAACATTTGCATTAAGTATATAAAGATTCTGTTTAAGCAAAATAAAATAGCAATAATGATAGCGGACTTGATGTAATAAAACCGTAAGTGAGAACGCGAAGCCGCGATTAGGTCAGATTATTATTACAAGTGATAATAATTATTGGCGTTTGACTAACCGTGTTGTCATATAATATGATAATGTTATGGAATTCCTACTCCCACCGACTACTCGGCCATCCACACACAGTTGGCTACATTGCGTATATTATAGGTAGATACTATGTATGTATAACCATATAATATCTTATCTTGCATTTTATTTTATTGAATTCGCAACTATTCTCGTACGCATGCCTCTCACGCGATCTAAATCAGATTATTGGTGGAAAAAAGCGTGACTAGTAAATAGCTGCTTTATCACAACATATAGAGAGAGTAAAACATAACAATTATAAGTAAAGAGTGGAGATTAGGTGATAAGCTGCTTGGGCGCGAGAGATACATAGTACCTACTTGTGCACACTGCTCCGGCCATGTAAATTCTAATGGATAGAATTAATTAAAAGTAGGCGTGTGTGGTTGCGTGGTCGTGAATCATTCCCTCTTTCGCCCCGCTACTTGCGTTTCATGTAGATATCTTTCACTTAACGATGCGATAGAAAACTGTTTGTAAGGTAATTCCTTGCAATCTACACCTTGCCAATGAATGCTCTGTGTCATACATCAGCTTATCCTTTTTTTTGAAAAACTAATTTTATATTTAAGTATGTACATAACAAACAGATATTCCTTAGCAAATACATAAAATTATTAAATCACTGCAACATAACTACCGACGCGTTGACCACGAACAAAAATTCTAGACACCACATTTCCCTAAGAATACCCCCAGATTACCCTCAATATTTACACCAGAATTCCTTTACTTTACTGGGAGATATTCTAAAGGAATAATGTTACGTTTTCGAGCTTCACCTTTCGCATTGTTAATAATGTAGCACCAAGGCATCCAATTTCAATTTAGAAATAAGTATAAATAGATTAAGAATGAATTATCAAAAAAAAAAAAATCAGGCACACAAACGTTATAAAAGTGTAGTAATGCAATGATGTCGTTAATATTTCATACTTGTTAAAGGTCACAAAGTGTACTTAAAGATGTTACTACTTTGAATTTAAATACATACATTAAAATATTGAATGCTGTCATAAATATAATTCGCAATTGAAAATGTTTCAAGTGCAATTGTAATTTCGTCGATATTGATAACAAATCATTATTAATGTAGCCAGCTGGTATCGTAATGCGGACTCAGGGGTTTATTAAATCAACTTTGACCATGAGTCCTTTCACTCAAAACAAACACAATCGCAATAAAATAAATCAGATATTTTTGCTACCTACAAATAATCAGATTTTGCACATGTTTAAAAACAATAGTTACAAACAATGACCAATGCGACAGCGACAATATGTCCAAGAATTACGAAACCGCAATTCTGCATCCCACACATACATACATACATACATCTGTAGTTATGGTGGTACAGTCGACAGACAGACAGACATACATACATACATACATACATGCATAGATACGTCGACGGGAATTCTAGCAAAGGTCTGCAATAGAGTATGCCGCAAAATGTGGGACATTGTATTATTATTTGTACGCAAACGTGCATATTGCTATTGAGTATTGAACATACATACATACATACATACATGGGATAGTGTACTCAATTATTTAGTTTATTTGAATTGCATTATATATTGTATGCGCATGTATCGTATAAGAACATATGGTCTATGGATGGGACAAGTGGGACAGAATGCCGCCGCAAAGAGGACGTTCGATGACTTGTCCATACTTGTCGCAGACAATAAAACATTCAACAATAAAACCGTATACAACGGCATTTATTTTAATTTTAAACTAAATGTTGCATTAGATATTCGTTACTGATACTAACTCTGTAAGGATAACTTCTTCTGATGCTTGAATTATATTAGCCAATTCGGATCTAGTTGATTCTTCGATTAGTTATGCCCTTTTAAACCGCGTATCGCTTAGAATCGTTTAAAAATATACATACTAGGTATCTGAACAGAACTACGACTGTATTGTGAGTGGAGGTTATTTTTAAAATTTTAACTACTCATATGGCTGTGATTATAATTTTAAAAATTCACAAATATGGACAAAGTAACATGAAAATTAATTATAGGTATTTATATTTTCGTATCATCTAATATTTTTCATTCCTATTGATTATTGTCGCCATGATGTTTGTACATATGTCTTCAAAACTAGTTGAATTCAAAATTCAATTCATATAAAGATACCAAAATGACTATTTATGTTAATTACTCAAGTTTTATGGATTTCAATGCTTGTAATATAACAGCTATAAAAAAAAAATTCTAATTGTATGGTTTAACTTATATTTCAAATCATTTTTAGAATTGTTTCTATCAGATGAAATATATATATATATATATATATATATATATATATATATATATATATATATATATATATATATATATATATAAGATTAATTATTCTCTTGTCAATAATTTTCATCTGCAATCTAGAATTTGAAGCACACAGACAGTCGGACAAATACGTAGGTATATATTTTGATAATTAATTTATTCAATAGTGTTGATTGATTTTACTGTCAAATTGTGTGACAGGCAGTTGTTTGTATATGTATGGAAATTAGTTGATCATAATCAAGATTTTAAAATAATTGCTTACTAATTATACACTACGTGCAAATCACACACACACACACACATTAAAATCTCTACTGACACATTGTTACCTAAATTATAATTTAAAAATAAAACAGCAATTAAAAATGGTAACGATACAATTGCTGTGAGATATCGTGCATTAAATTGTGTAGACAGATTTCTTTTTTTTTTATTTCTTCTGTTTTAACTATTAATAGCGATGGAAAAGAGAAGAGGTAAATCACAGGAGGCGCATTGACAGCTTAGTGACTAGTAGGTCATGGGTGACAATACCCATTTGGTAGCGCACTTATTTATAGAAATGTCATTGACAAACATTCCTTAAACATTTTATTTACAATATTTTGGCAACAAATTATCTTTAAAACTATACAGAACGAAAACTGTACTTGGTTAATTAATTGTGACAATTTTTTAGAAATTATGCTTACTAACATGTATTATTTATGGCTAGTTGCATTGATTACATCATTTAAGCGTGGGTTAAATTATTTTTACTTTTAAATTATGAAAATCTATATTAATAGCAATATCAGTAAGTTCGTACATTTAGAAGAATAGCAATTATTGCATGCAATTACAATGTAAATAATGTTATTTGATATATTTTCTGTATAAACTGCAACGCTATACACGCCTACACATGTTTGGATGAACTGTAATTCTGTGTATGAATATTGCTATTATTTTTTTTTAAAGAATATCTATGCGATTATCTATTATATATATATAAATATAGGTATATTGATATTCTTATCAAAACTATCTGACAAGGTATATATACATACATACCTATGGCGGCTGCTATAACAACTCCATATACAGAAGTAATTCTATAATAATGTATTTGAAACAGATAGTTAGGCAATGCACAAGCGCAACTGTTCATAAATAGAACACGTAAAATACAATACGATATGTTTAGTAGGTACAAACACATATTATAAGAACGATTTTCATATCGACCCAAAGGTACTTTATTTCTTTCCTTATAAATCACAAAGAATTTCTGCGAAAGTTAATTCTGACACGTATTGTGAAATAAAATATAGGTAACTTACTAAAATAAGGTGAATTTACTACATTATTTTAGCGATGAAAGTTGAAAAATATTCATTTATATTTGCTTTAAAAATTATCATATACCTACTGATATTATAAAAAATATAATAAATAAAAATAGTAGCCGAATGAAACACTTCCAAAATGATAACATTTACGCACAAGTATGAAATAATCATCGTAGACTAATGTTCACCTCTTGACCTTGCAATGTATGTATGTACGTATATATTTAAATTGCTTCATTATGTTATTAAATCGATCAATTTAGTAGGTACGCGTAGGCCGCGTAGGAGAGATAATATTCAAATTGGCAATTAATTGGTTACAGAGTTGTGTGACATAAAGAAAAGTGAATCGGAAAAATAACCGATTGATGCAGTGCCTATGCAAGCAGAGGTAACAGAGACCGCTTGCGATGACGAGATGCGGACCAAGATACGCGACACTGGTGCACTCTGTCAACCTGTATAGGTATTACCTGACAAACTGGACACACCCATGCGCACCTTATCACTGTCACTAGCGAGTGCCTCCCACGCGATTTATTTATCAAATTCGTTAGAACACAGAATTAGTTCAAGCGATTTTCTTGTCACCTACGCGTACGAAAAATAATTTATTCGCCCGAACAATTTGTGCTAGAATTATGCAGCCATTTAATCATTTTGTTTTTATTTTAAGAACATTGACAGCCGTTAATCGTAGGTTTATGAATATCCTTGAGAATTTCTTTTGCTAGTATTATAAATTAAGGAAACCCGCATTAGCTTTTTTTATCGCACGTTTAGCGAGTCATTATGTCATTTGGAATTCTATATAAACTGTTATATATACATATATATTTATTATATTTAGAAACACCTGGACCAGTATATCAAATTCACTGTAAATTTACAAGACATTCATGAAAAAGCAAAATGTTCATCGGCATTTGTATAGGTATTCATTTTCATTAAATAAATATAGCTACATAATACAAGTGGTCCTTGGCATGTTATAAAATTGATTTTAGGTGCATTTGTGAACAGTATTGACAGGAATCTAAATTAAAATCAAGTGTAACAGGTCAGTGATATTTCTTTGGTATTGTAGCAAAATATGATCTTAATATAAGTGTTTATATATTATTGCAAAATAATTCATATGCAAATTGCCTACACTAGGTATTATATTTCAAAGTAAGTAGAATGAGTTAGCATAAGTAATTTAAAAGCTCGTTTAATCTATAGGTATAATTATAAAATAATGCGAACAATATATATATATATATATATATATAATATAATATATATATATATATATATTATATATATATATATATATATATATATATATATATATATATATATATATATATATATATTATATATATATATATATATATATATATATATATATATATATATATATATATATAATATATATATATATATATATATATATATATATATATATATATATATATATATATATATATATATATATATATATATATATATATATATATATATATATATATATATATATATATATATATATATATATATATATATATATATATATATATATATATATAGTTAAAATGATCGTCAATGAAAATTAATACTAATACGAAGAATCGAGTTAGCTGTGATTCGTATCGGTTTCATATCGTTCGAATAATTTTCTAACATTAATTAAATGGCATGGCGCATATGCAGGATTAATATTATGAAAGTATATAATTACGCGTACACATAATAATGTGGTAAATTGCATTCTTAAATTGCCAGAGTATCATAAAAGAATACTGAAATGCATTTGAGTATTATTATAGTTGCTGCAGTACGATACGTTTTACGTACTACGTGATACCGTGTTAACACTCATAAATATCGTTGGCTACTGACTTACTTGCTTGCTACAAAACTACTTTAAATTGGGAACGGCTTTTAGTATAAAGACTTTCGAATTATTGGCCACTTAAGCAGTAGCAGGATATATGCTGAACAAATAAATAAATATACGACGACAAATGTTGAAACATGCCAAAGATAACGAAAACATTTTGATAATGAATTGTTTTGTTTTATTTCATTCCAGTACCTACAACATTTTACAAATACCTATGTATGTATATAAAATTGTGTAGTCTATCTGTATTACAAACGAGACGATGATGGCCCTTTTGTTTCTAGTCAAAATAATCTCTATCAATAATTATCAATCAAGGTGCGCGTGAAATAGCTTGACAATCAATGACATAGGTACACACGCTCCACTGCCTTAACAAGATGTTACGGATGCAACAATTCGCAACTTAACAGCCAAGCCTCTGTGACATATTCATAAAACAACTACTGATCATATACTACTATATAACTATAGTCTACTACTACTACTACTACTACTACTACTATATTGCCACACTTGCGTCGTTATAGTTATTACACCGCTAGAGGTGCTGCTAGTGCAGCCAATTTATGAAACAATTGTTTCTCAGAATAATAATATCATATTGCCAGTTTGATTTATAATAGGTAGGTATATTTCGAAGGAATCATATTATATTTGTTGCTAGCTTTATATTATATTTATATTTGTTTAAATTTTATTAATAAATGATCAAATACCATGTAAATAATTTTAGTGTTTTTCAGATTACAATAAAATGTTAAACTAAAATGTAAATCAATTTTTCAATAGGCTATCAGTTATAATTCAAAGCAAAATAGTTCAAAGACTGCACAAATAATATAAACTAACACATCATAGGTGTTGATTTTTGGTTATATTTTTTTTCATAATGATTATTTATAGCTGCAGTGTCCCGCGTTGGAATTTCTTAATACGTAGGAGTGTGTAAGGTTTTCTGTTTAATTAGGAAGCATATTAAAATAAAAGTTTTAAAAAATTAAAGCATATTTAATTATTCATTCTAGCATATTTGTAATGATTACATATTTGTTTTTGTCCAAATAAAAACCTAACAATAAAATATTCTTTTAGTAGGTATATTTTGTTCGGCGGGCGTAATTGATTTGATTGAATAAATATACATTTCTATACCTACGTAAGTATGGAGTATAATATGAATTTCAAGAATGTCAGTAGCAATTTTCCTATAGGTACCTATGTAGGTAATAAAAACATTTTTTTGAAGAAACTTTTCAAACACCAATATCTTCAATTTTGTATCAAATTATATTTGCTTCAAATACAACCGTTTAAGAAATATTGCAAAAACAACAAAAATGGTTAGAGTAAGCATGCACTTCCGGTTTGAATATTCTATACAAAAATCTTGCAGAAAATATACAAATCTGAAGTTTAATGGTTCATGATAATAGTTTAAATAGGTTTAGTCGTAGAACAATCTAAGACACACAGACACACACACACAGATGTCATTCCAAAAATAGTCAGGCACGATTCAGGAAACGTACAAATGGTGTATATCCGTTAAAATCTCGCAATCGACTTTTTCTTGATTACAATACTAATTTTTTACTTCGTATAAGAAAGCAAAATTGAAATTACATAGATAAATGTTTTTTTTTGTTTGGTAAAAATTAAAACGTGATTTTAATTCGTAAACTAAACGTATTCGAATTACTAAGGGTTGTTTATATTTCCAGATAATGTTAGAGAAACTAAAGTGCCGGAGTTGATAACTTTTATAAGTAGGTAAATAAGATTAAAGTAAAAACATGAATATAATAGCCAGTATTTCCTGTATCCGATGATCGCTGTGTATCTATATGAAGTGATGAACGATATAGATACGCAGGTGGTTACGATTATCGTTTGCGCCTGCATATAGAGCAATTTAACCTTACACCACTGGTAACAGTGCGAGCCAACGCATAGTCGTGTTATTTTTATTTGCCCGATGCGCCTGCTGTGCCGTGCACATGATCAGGTGTACAGTACAATTTATCCGTGTGTCAATAACCAATGGCGAAAACGAACATTGTAATAGAAATTCGTTGAAATGCACAACCATTTACATATTTCCAGTAATAATCATGTTGCCAAAATACTATTTTTGTACATATTACAACAAGATTACATATATTACGTTTATTATAACAAATTTATTAAATAAAGAAATCACGTTTAAATAAATATACGTAGATGAATGCCCAGACGCAGAAAGTGGCATGTTTCAGAGAAGAAGAAAACATTTAAAAGATACGTTTATGCAAATTGAAGAAGAGTATCTATATCAAACTTGTAGTGGTATTTGTGTGTTGCATGGCAAGCTATATTCATTGGTAAATTACCGTTCTTCGAAAGTGTTTTCTAGGAGAATAATTAAACAAAAGTAAAACTAACAACTTAACCATGCGATAACATAGCGCAGTGGTACAATCTTCGCCTACCATTTGATGGACATGGGTCCTCATTCTGTATATGACAATTAGTGATAACTTTATTAGGATATAAATTCGGTAAATAAATGTTTTTTCATGTTTCAACTTTTTTCAGGAAAATACATAAGTAATTATTACATGTTTTACAATGAAATACAAAATCACTCAGCCATAAAACTGATTATAAATATTGATTGACAATGAACAATGATCAATTGACTTTCCTTTTTATCTCTAATAATTTTTGATTATACTATGTACTTAAATGGTGTTGGTGTCAACTGTGTCAATAGATTGAACATGATTTGGGTAAATAAAAAACTTGTTAATCGCCCAAAGCTAAATCACTAATATGGGTGCGTCAATATCATTTTTTTTCGTTTAAGAATTAATTAATAGTAAATTAAAGATTAAATCTTGATGGCTAAACAGTTTTAAATTCAAATAATTTAAACATTCTGATTATATTTTTGCACATTAGGTACCTATATTAATAATTACTAGTACCCTTCTGATAGAATTAGTTGTTTTTGCATTTGACAAAAATATATAGGTAAGCAAGCAATAGGCGGCCCTAAGCCATATATTTAAATATAGACTTTAGAATAGTAGGCCGTGTTACGTTTTACAAGGAATGCCAAGCATGCATCGTTTGAAAAACATAGAATTTTTATATTCAACATTTCCCAATAATGAATTAAATTGAAAAAGACAGGTCGGCGCTGTGCGGTGCGGTGCGGTGCGGTGCGGCGCGGCGCGGCGGTAGCAACACAGCTTCTTGGCTACAGGAAAAACTATAATAGTATCTATCTAACAATGAGTATCAAGTATCACTGAAAGTATTTATATCTGTGTAGCTACGTACATCGTGTTTAAAATAAACAATTTATGATAAATTATCATTTTGACCTGTGAAATAATTTAAGAAAACCGGTATTGGATTTTTTAATGACAGAAATCTTATCTATCAATCATTTGCGGTTTGACAGATACGATGAACAGTTAAACATGAGTTTTGTCATTAAAATATTCATCTAAATTATATAGGTAAAAATACATCAATCATAAAACAACGAAAAAAAATAATGATTTTGTCCAGTTTCACACTTAAACTTTAGTGTGGGTACTGTCAATTATAAAATAAAATAAAATTGATTAAATGATCCCCAATATAGGTATATTAATTTAAGATTAGGTTTGACAAAAAAAATGTAAAATATTCGTAACTAAATGTTATCGATTCAAAAGAATGTCTAAAATTGTAAGATATTCGCCATAAAATGTCAACCTTTACATTAGGTATGTAATTTGCCTGGTATTTAAATATACAAATTAAAAAACAACTACTTAAAAAAATCAAATATTCAAAAACAATGACGGAAGAATAAAAATACATGTGTTTACTTCTTAACGCGCAGCATCTTAACATATTTAAATGACACTTGAAATTACAATAAAAACAAATTTAAATGTAAAATAGGCCTTGTCCAACAGGTCAGTAATATTTTAATAGCTTTTAAAAGTGTTGGTTCTTCAAAGTCAATGTATTATTTTACTGTATTATTGTTATTATGTTGTATAAACAATTGATGTTTATTTTTAAATTTCGTTTCGACATTTTCATGAAATTAATTTTAAAACCATTTAATGTTTACGTATTACAACAATACATATATTAAATAATATTCATAGTAAAACATGGATACCAACTTCAAACTGAAAGAAAACTTCTTAGATAAATATTTTTGAAAAACCTGAATAAAAATTTAAATATTCAAGCTTAATCACTATCAGTATTCGAAAACAGATATGATGAATACTGCTTCAAAAAAGATCACAAATTCTATTTTCATTACAAATTCTAAGCAATCACTTTTACTAAAACGATAAAAATTGCCTAAAAATAAACTTTTTTGAATGATATTTATAAATTGAATAGTCAATCCAACTTTACTGGACACATATTCAAATAAATTTGATCAAAGACCAAACTATTGTTGATGAATAATAAAATGAAATGAATCGTAAAGATAAATTATATTTTCCGCACCCCAAAAGCCATGTAGGTCTAATGTAATAATTAATGGTATACACAGTACGTGATATAATTTTATATTAGATTAGAAACGTAAGAATTCGTATAAAAAGATATTAAACAAAAATTCCCATACATGTTCAAATCATTCACAACATATTTCATATATATATATAGTTCTAATGTATTATTACTTCACAATCACTTAGTAATCAGTTAATAACACTTGTAATCCATTTAGCAGGTGTTGAAAGCAACACATTCTTTCGAAATTCAGATCCATTGGAGCATAACGCTGAAAAAACGAAGTATTACTGGACAAAAATCTGGCGAATGAAACTACTTTTTTGTTTGTTTGTTTGTTTGCAATAATTATTATTACGCATAGTTATTGCACATGCGCGAACAACGATCATGATTTGTTTGATTTATTGTAATCACGGCCGCATCACGAACGATAAATTATCGTAAGCATTGCCTCAACTTCCGCCCGACGCGACGTTGCTTCAGACACGAGCGCGGGTTGCCAAGTGCTGCACTCTCTGGGTGTGGTACGAATTATTTTTGTAATAAATTATTTATCGGTGACAACAAAGATTTTCATTCATTAGGCGATATTGATCTATATTTAACGCAAGAAGAAAAAAAAACTGATCTGAATTTGAATAACTACACTTTTTTTTCTTTCGTTTTTTGTAAGTTGACACCTAATAATAACACGGCTAATATGTACTCTAAGGCTATTATTTAAATGTTATTTTCAAATAAATAGAACGACAAATACATAATTATTATTTTGGTGTGACAGTTATAAATTTATAAATAATGCAATACAGAACAATTGTATAAGAATCTGTTTAGCTACTTATAGAATAAATATACAAAGCTACCAACATTTTGTAAATAAAAATACAAAATAAAATACCTATATAGAATTGAATGGAAGGGAAGTGAATTAGTAAATACTTAATGTGTGGAAGACAGTAAAATATGACCTTGTACGAAGGTGCATAGAATCATAATAATAATAATAATAATTGTATTAATAACACAGCCATGGAGCTTCAGGTTCTAATTAAAGTTCGCGGTACATCGCGCATTCTCTGAGTCTGATAATGTGATAGTTATCAGCGCGGTCGGGTTGTGCGATATCACATTAAGATAAATGAAATTGAAATAAATATAAATGACCATTTATGGTATCTACCTACCTATATATACACACACACACACATTAATGTATTATCTCATCAAAATTCTTCGCTGTTCGAGCTGAAATTCTCAACTCGTTTCAAATGGCAATGCCATTCGTCACACATTCAAACAGAAAAAAAAAATAATATACTGTAAGATTTTAACTGAGTCTAGCTCATTATTTAACTATATTTTTATTTTCAATTTTTTCATACTTTTTCTCACCATATTTCATATCCACATATATGTTTTTTTACTTATCGCTATACTTGAGACAAAATTAAACAAAAGCTAAACAAAAGACACTACAGAAATGTATTTCTGTCAACTTTATTAATCATTGGAAGTATAATTGCACTTAAGTACATATTTATATTTCTCTACCGCGAAATTAAATTTTAAGTATTATAATTTAATATAGCAATTACTTTATGACTATTAAAAATATTTTATTCCAATCAAATAAAGAAAAATCGTCGCCATAAGATAATATTTGCGAATGTCTTACCCAACGCATTAATAATAGTGAATGTGCGGACTCAATTTAAATCAAAGAGGCCAACAATTACAACTTTTGAATAGAATTTATCAATAATTTCACTATTTTAATTTAAAATTCTAATATATTCTGATCGAACATTGACATCTGTTTATAAATTGAAGTGCGCGATATAACTAAAAATGTGTAACCTATTTAATATCGATTAAAAGACAATATTTTAAAATAAATAAAAAACATACAACCTATAGGCTCATAGTAGCACAGATAAGCGAATAAAATATATGTGTCAACATTTTCATAACAGGATCATAGCAAAATATTATTTGATTGGTTTTTTATTACTAAATTAAGGTGAACCATCAGGCTCGTTTAGAAAAACATCATGCCTTGCAAATGACAATTAAAAAAATATCTTTCAATGTGTATTTGCATAAAAAATGCCTGGTAAAAATTTGATTTATTTTGATCTTGTATTAATGGAGAAAAAAAAATAAAAACTATGAAAAATGGCAATTTTTATTTACCTTAAAATTATATAAACAGTACAAAGGTTTCGATCGCCAAGATCCTATTTGTAGTCATTAAACTTCATAAATCGAAGCAGATACATACATATGTATATATGTATCATAATCTAAACGATGTTAAATCGCAATTTGAATCAAAGAACAAATAAACAAACAAAATGATCATAGAGTAACATTACATTGATCCCACGCTGATTTGCACACAAACACTCCGTGTATTATGAACTAGTAGAAAGTATTAACGGCTTATAATGTGTGTTTATAAGAATAAGATACGATTGCAGCTGTACGTACATACGTACGTACGAACGAACGAACGTACGTACTTACGAACGTATGTATGTATGTCGGATAGGAGCAATATACATTTAAGAGGATTAATCGCGAATTGAATAAGTTTCTTGTGTGGTCGTGCATACTTCACCTATCGGCATATCATCTCGTTAGTGTGCGACTATATCCCTGGAATTGCAATTCATTTTTACTTCTGTCGCCCTCGCCATTAACACATCGTATGCGTGTGTGTGTGTGTGTGTGTGTGTGTGTGTGTGTGTGTGTGTGTGTGTGTGTGTGTGTGTGTGTGTGTATGTATATATATGTATATATATATATATATATATATATATATATATATATATATATATATATATATAAGCGGTTTGTTTAATTGACTGATGAAATGATTACATTTTCCGTCTTCTTCTAGTACATGATGATAAAAGTGTCAATTAAAATACGAGACAAATTAGAATCGCTAATTGTTGCAATTTTATCGATGTGGGTAACTTGATGAAAACTAACTAATGGATTTATATACCTATTAATTTTTTATCCTAAAAGTACCTATTATTAAAAAATAAATGTAACTAATATAATCTATTTATCTGCCCATTTCATTTTCACAGCTATTTTTGTTGAATTGCAGTAATTTTTTGTATTTTTATAAACCGAAAAAGATATTTAGATACTAGAATTCTAAAATAATTTTTTTAAAGAAGATAAAGCATTCAGAAAAATGAATTTACCGAAATTATTTATAAAATTTGTAATTACGTAGTTTGAAATAAAATATTTGTTATGTTTTCTAAAAGTTATTTTAAACTATGGACATTTTATAGTTTTTAAGAAAATGAAGCAGTATACACCAATTATTTTGTATATACCTGCCATGATCGTAAAGTATAATTAAAGTTTTGTAAAGTGTACATAACAGGATGATGTTCCGGTATAACGCGCACCTTACTATTTATATTACCACATTTTTTTAGAGCAAAATTTGCATTTTATCTATTATTTTGGATATTAAGGAAATAAGACCTCATTTAAATTAAATTAACAAAAAACATTAATATGTCCAAACATTTCTACATAGGTATTGCTACTTCGGAATTAAACATATATAGTCAATTTGTTGAAAGTGGCCTGTATAATTTTATTAATTGTACATTTAATTTACTAAAAACCAGTACAATATTCAGGTCATATTTAAAATCAGTACAAAGCTTTCAAAAACAGTATTGTACTGAATAAATCAGCATGTCCTATTTATATATGTAAATGAAACTTGTTCTTTTTGCTAATAAATGTGACTTATATGTGTAAGTCCTGGTGTTACTTAGTTTAGAATCGCGTAGCTTGCAATTTTCGAGATAACAATTCTCTTGTAGCTGGTCAGCCAAGTATTTTCACCGTATTGTCTGTAAGCTACGACGCAACGGTTAGAAGTTCCTTAGCGAATCGTTGATAAATCAAATCTTCAGTTTAGGTTCCTCGTACATACGTAAGTACGTACGTACGTACGTTTATAATATCGATGCGAATCTTATCTTTGTTGTATTGGCTTCCGTCATAACGGCAGATATTCCAAAATGTACGGTCGGCTGATCGCGCATATACAGACACCTGGCTGGTCAAGTGAACCACTGCGCACCGTAATCGCTGCAGGCCCTCTCTTCTTAGTGAGTGAGTGTGTGGCTGTTTTCCAATGTTTATCTGTAGCTGCGCTCCCAAATTACCGTGATTACTAATTCCTGAGAGGCTATAACAAAGCGCCGTGGTTCTTCGGCGACAGTAATTGGAGTTACTCATCAACATTAACGGTGAACGTTCAACGTTGTTCATTCGACCGAATATTCGCGCCCCTCGGCATTCAACAATATAGTTCACAACTGGCTTTCTTATTGTTGGAATTATATTGTCAACAGTTCCTATCCAAACTGTCAATATCTTGATAGGTTCCTACATACTTCACTTGGTATAGAATTTTTAATTTGTTACGTCAATGCAATAATAACCATGTTCCAGCTCGATTTACTGGTCATTTTGTTTGTTTTATAAGAAAATCTAGTATGTATGTATGTGTTCTTTCGAAACTGTATTTCCTTAGTAAAGTGTAAGGCAACGCCATTTTCTACAAATTTTAAATCATTCCCAGTTTATGTGCTATAGATTTTTAAAATGTCATACTGTTTTATTTCAAAACAAGTAATCATAAAATGGATCAACATTTCTTTGTTATGAATAATAAAGTTAATAGAAATAAGAAATGTTGACAATTGTCAAAAATATTGCAGATATATTTTAAAATATCACATGATAAGCGTATTGATAAGAAAATATTAAATTGTGATAAAGAAAACAAATACCATCTTTCTTACAAAAGCTTTTCACCCTTCAATGTTCAGATCCGATCAGATCACAATTGCTGTCCCCTTTCACCACCCAAAGATCAGATCTGATTTCAGTAGCTGAAGTTAATAACTTATATTTTACGCAAACATTGTTGGTCATGGATGTAAATATTGATCAAAATTCGTTGAAAGTCAACTTTTTACTTAATTATTAAGTGTTTAATTAAAAATAAAAATATTTCCAATTTTTGAAGTACATAAGTAACATAATACCATGTATTCAAATTACTTTCACTTATTTACACATTTTACAAACACGCTCCAATCCTTTCAGACTTCATTTGGGATCACATCCACATAAGGAATACCAAATGTTATATTAAAACTAATCTTAAACATGCTTTTTAGTATAAGTGGTGGTATATAACAACGAAAACATCTTTTTCTTCAAATTCGAAAGATGTAGAAGTACTATCTGTTAGTTTGTTCGTATTATCTAAATATTTAAAAAGATTAACATCCAAGTTTGGTCGAATAACGAATATGTAAAGTTCTTTTGCCTGTTAATATGACCATGCTAAGGCTAAGCTACCATTAACACGTATAGTTCTGGAGTAGGTACCTATATAATTAGCCAGCACGTAGCATCGTCTATTTTGTCGGTTAAATCCGTGAGTGACGGTGCAATTAACCAAAACATATTTCTAGTAAGGCCAAAAACAACCTGCACGTCTTGGAATATTAATTATAACTATAAAGTGGCTCTCCAGGAAGATGCGCGGGGGTGGTTGGTATACGGTACGGTAGAAGATGATCCTCCTCTAGCAAGGCGAACCAAACAACAAGTAGTCAATCCGTGTCATCACTAATGACCAGATTCCTCGTCCCGATAGCTGTAAGTATTTGGGACATGCATGTTGTGTGTAACTACATGCGGTGAACTATCGCAACCAACGATCAATGCACTTGTGTTGCTGCTGAGTACTGCACCTCTGCAGCAGCACAAAACGTGCGACCCATCGCATACAATTCCCATTGTATATCCGCGAGTTAATCTTCCATCAGTGATGCAGTCGAATTTCATTCTTAATCCACTGGTTGATACGTTTTGATCGCATTGCAAAGCGGATTATTGCAGAAATTCGCTCTGATCTTATTTATTATTCTAACCAGAACACAACTGCGTTCTGGGCATGGATGTGTTATAATCTGTTCTATACCTTTCGGATTCATATTCAAAAAATGAAGTTTTTTTGTAAATTACAACTTGCGACCTTCCTTTATATAGCGGAAATGTTTTTATTATTTATTCTTTTGAATGTGTTCATATAATAACAAATATTAAACATATCGTTTTATTTCAGCAGTAGTCTCACTCTCATATATGCTAATAGGTCATATCGTCGCACTCTTTGCTTCGCTTACTGCTTAATCAGTTCATTTATGCGGAATAGCGAGTGAAGTTAAGTTGTATTTTGATTCTGTCAACTAGTTAGATGATTATATTGATAAAACCTATTTCACACCACTACTTTTCCAAATTCTAATAATAAAACACCATTAAACACTTAATCTATCAAGTACAATTTAAGTTTAGTATTTAAGGTCACGCAAAAAGTAACTGTTGCATGATAGAAAATAGATCTTAGGTCCTAATTTTTGAAAAACATCTCGTCTAAATGGAAAATTATTATACATAAGTAGGTACATTTTATATCCTTAGATTACTATGAATATACAATGTGAAATCAAACATGATTTGCGAAATATACAATCATTGCAATTGCGTTTTTTAAGATTAGAACACTATATTTTCAGTTATAATTTCTGAACTTATTACATAAATTTAAATGA
The DNA here is from genome assembly GCA_018344505.1 of Nebria ingens riversi. Lineage (NCBI taxonomy): Eukaryota > Metazoa > Arthropoda > Insecta > Coleoptera > Carabidae > Nebria > Nebria ingens. The sequence continues at coordinate 49,817 of JADQWA010000072.1, read as the reverse complement.
TTTTTATTTCATGATAATAAAAACTATTTAATTGTGGATAGAACATTTAGAAATGTTCATGGTTTTTCACAGGAAATTGTGACAAAAGAGTGACATGTTTGAATACAAAAGTTAATATTCTTTTAGACCATAAATTCACAGGTATAATATATTTAAAATAAAATATTATTGAATGAAATTGCCATGCCTACACATAGGTACGTAGTTTTCTTCATAAATAAAAAATATTGACTTATACCTATACATGAAATAAATTGCGAAAAAGAATGAAACGGAAGCTCCATTAATTCCGGAAGTGTAAGTCGTATCAAATTGAAATTACGAGATATAAATTGAGTATTACGATGTATACTAAAAGTTTAATTGAAATAGGCAATGGTTCGTATTGTCGAGAAGAAAAGGTGACAAATGTTGTTTTTCATAGATGTATGTTGTATTTTTGGAAAGCAATTTAAAATGCTGGCGTTAGTGATGTAAAAACAGCAAATCTTTGGCGTCACTGGCCTGACATCATCAGGTACCCGAAAACCTGTGCGCATTCTTTCGCCTAATTAGCGTTACGGGAGCACAACTATTTACCCATCACCATTATTCGAAATTTCGGTTGCCCCCCCCTCCTCACCCGGCCCTCTCGACCAGGCCAACAACGTAGTTATACTTCTCTCTGCTATTCCGAAGAATGCAATGTTAATGAGAGCGCCTCCTAGATTGTGTAACACAGAACCACTTGCATCCCATCCTCGTCTTTCTTTCGGCGATTCCGAATAATCGTTTCGTGTCTTTTTTGTGGGATGTGTGGGAGAGTGGTGTCACCCGCATAACTTATGCACCGACACAACAATAAATTTGTCGACACGGCGGCAACGGACACTCTCTTAAATAATGCGATATCGGCCGGACAGAATGACCGTGACTCTCATCGGACCGAATTTTGAACCGTTTTAGATACCATAGGCGTCCAATTTTAAATAACTATTTGTTCATTGTCATTTTCGAGATAGACTTTGCAATATTTAAGTATGTAACTTATTAAATAAATGCATTTGTTGATTTAAAATAAATATAGTAGGTAATGTAAATCGTTTGTTATAAGCAGGCCATTTAATTAAAAACCAAGTATAATTGATCGCCGAGGTAATTATCGGTGCATACGTTTTTATATCGTTGCGCTATAGAAGAGCATTTTTATAAATGATTTTTACGTGTTGTAGCGTGTGAGAGAGCGAAAAGTATTCATAACTTGCCCCCGGGCAAAATCGCCGCCCATGGAGCGGGGGTTCGGGGCCGCCCACAAAAACCGGAGGAGCCGCGCGGCACTCAAATAAAAAGAAATCGGGTAAGGAAAAAAAAAACTGAAAAACGAAACAAAAAGCAACGTAAACGAAAGAAGTGCGTGCAGTAGGAGCACACACGGAGCAAGTTCAGCGCCGTGGAATGTGTGTGTGTGTGAGTGTGTGTTGCCGACATCCAACGACCTCCTTGTCTTGTCTTGTCTTCTCTTCGTCGTCAATGCTGCAAGAATTATGACGCGTCCAAACCACTGACATTTTTGCGAAGACATAAAAATTTCACTTTACTACATGGGGAAATGTCGACCAACCTGTCCGATTTCAAACGAACCCAATTCACAGCCTGCCATCTTCCCACACCCACTGAACTATTTGAAGACCGTTTAAATCTTTAAATCTTTCACCGACAAATACTTCAAAACAACATTTATATGTAGTAGATTTCTTAATTATTCATGTCGTAATAGATAAATACAAATATCGCTGTAATATTAAAGAAAAGTAGATATTGTTGATTGTAATCGCAAAACTTATAATTCCTTATTAAAATTAGCTACCTTGCACAATTTACTTCACTGCAAGCTTCAGTAATTTCCGATTTACTTAGTTTAAATTACAAATTGTAATTACAACTGGCCATAATTGTAAAACTTTAATTGAATGAAATTACGATACGTACAAGTATCTTTCATCTGATCAAATTACCAACAAAATAATTTGATTTTCGTCAATAAAGATACTTTTGACAATTAGAATATTTTGATAATTATAGAAAGATAGACCATATAAATTGCGATATTACCAGATGCGTTGCGGATAAATAAACAAACTAATTAAAAAGAACTATTTTAATTATAATTATAAGCACGTAACTTTTAGATGCTGTCATAATAGAAACTAGTAAACTAAATTTCGATGCGGGAGACCTTAAATTCTGTGGCGTTTTCAAAATGTAACTCAATTATAATTCTCAGTGAATTTACTTTTTTTTTATGCTTAAAAAATAGACTTTTGAAAAAATTAACAACTACTTAGGTATAACAATAATTATCTAATCGAAAACAATATGTCTTGATTTATACCAGTACACTATACCTATATAAGAAATGTCGAATTATTTAATTTTCGTAATATACCTAAGTAAAAAAAAAGGTAAAGAAATTAAAAAAATAATTTTTAAACGATATTTATGTACAATAAATAAAAATAAAAAGTAATCTCCTTTAAACATATGTACGTATTTGAAATTGTAGAAAAACTTTGAATGTTTTGAATATAGTTCAACAAGGATAACAAGAATATGATTAAATCTCTCAAGTTCTTTGAGTATTGTAGCTTACGGTTAGTTCTTTCGGTGTGTGTAAATCCGTGGCACACGATATGATGATTAACTGCCGTGATACATTAGCAATAAGCGAACGGAAAACCCATAGCGGCCAGTCAGCATATTAGCGCGGTACAACAACCGTGACGGGTGGTGTCTAACTTAACTACCACTGCTTAACACGGTGATCTATCGGTTTCAGACCAACCAGAGTTACAAACTTACTAGAACGTTACCATTCATAGGTACTACTACATTTTTCACTAATATTTGCTACAAAATCACTTGGCTACTTAGAAGAAACATTAAAAAAAAGTTTCTAACAAATGGAATTGCTTTCAAGACACATAACGTATTATAATGCGTACGCTGTAAATATGACTATTTTGAAAACTTTGATTAATTAATTAATGAATTAAAAAAACGCAATGTATCAACTACTAACAAATAACCGTTGTAATTGCATGCGTGATTGCCTTATACTTAATTCGTTGCATAGACTTGTTAAAATACAAAATATTAAATTTTGTATATTAATAACTTCTTTATCTAAACAAAATATGACTAATATGTATAAGAAAGTCCAGT
>JADQWA010000072.1:0-46516 GCA_018344505.1 Nebria ingens riversi | reverse complement strand
CCAGTCGTAATAAATAATAATACTAATAAAATCTAATGAATAATTCTGTTTTCTTGAATTTGTATCGTAATTCTATGTGTTAGGAAGTCCAATGCGGGACACTACAGATATTTCATTTAGTTGAGCCGTTTTTGAGAACATTTTGATTTTATAAACATGTTCACCACTTTATATGCAAGCTTAAATATGTTTGATCTAATTTTGGTAATACTTCGAAACGGAAGATTTTTGGAATGAAAAAAAAACTGTTAAATTAGTTTTCCATCGAAGTAACCGCACTTTATAGAATAATAACAATAAAGTATCGATATATAAGTACAGTTATGAATAGGTAAGTAAATGTTTGTTTTAAGCACGTTTCACACGGTTATCATATATGCGTATGCGCGCATAGAAGATATTATGCAAATGCGAACGTCAATAAAAATTAGTTAGTACAAGATGTGAACGAGCGTAAGTGAACTAACCATTAGACATGCATACATACATACACGCTATGGAAGACGCCACAAACTGCGCAATGTAATACAACGTACAACACAAGTAAGTAAGTAAGTAAGTAAGTAGTAGAGTTGTATGTACACCGAGTACGTGTTATGAACCCATAATGCGTATTAAATTATGCGCTAGTTGTAAATTTTCACTTTTCACCATTAAACGACCGGCACGGCAGACCGGCTCGCGCGATCATGTTAATACATTTTAATTTGCCGCTTAACTTTTATTCTAAACCCGATGAAATATCATATTGGTTAGGTGTAGGTAGAGATCTACATTACAACGTCTCGGTAATGCGTAGTACTAATATCGTTTATTTATTCCGACGATGCAAACTAGATCTACTTTACATGCGCACTTAATTTGTATACCTATGTAGGTAGTAAATTTTATTTATTTTTAAGTTACTACATCTGGATAGAAAGTGCTTAGAAAACCTATATTGTACGTTATTAAATTTATTAAAGGAACTTTTTTAGATTCATAAATTATAGCCAAAACATGTATATAGACAGAGATAACAAAGATTCCAAAAAAAAATAGGTAATATAGAAATGATTGTAATTCGAAACGACGTTGTTTGAAATATTTGTAAGTATTTGTCGCACAGTTCTAAACGTTAAATAATTGAAGTAGGTAAGAAAAACGAAGCCAGCTGTTGTTCGTTAATTGGACAGAGAAACACTATCGTAAAAATAGCAGTGGTTTTAGAAGTGACTATAGATAGCTATTTCGATCATGTTATACACATACAAATATTACACAGAGAGAGAGATAGAGAGAATAACAGCTATATACCTAGTAAAAAGTCGCGGGTGTTTGGAACATAATTTATCTATGCCATTAGTCAAACAAGAATTCGTTTGATAACGCGCGTTCGTTTTAAACTTATTCACTTTTCGTGCGTCATTTACTATAAAACAAATGCTGACTACATACGTCAATCAGCGAACTTTAGTCATTTGGAAATTTGAGAAGACGGCTTTATTATTTTGAGAAAAATTGATCGGTTCTTTTAAGCAAACTGACTACCTAGTTTATTAATTGGTTTCACATTAACGATTTGTAATCACGGAAAGCTATAAATATGATTATTATGCTGCTGTGTTTCTATCGTCACTATAATTATACTGTGTAATATGTTTCCGTATATCTTGGTTTACCGTTCAGAAAACATTACATTTTTGCAAATATTCGAATAGTTTTCTATTGTTGTTTATTTAACATAATAAACCTATAAGCATTGCATTACAATTTGAGATTTTACGACATGACTATGACAACATAGTTATCCATGAAAATCAGGAAGTTATAAACAAATGTTGGAAAATATATATATATATAAAAAAAAGCACTGCGGCGAGCTATTTAGCATTGGCTGCGCCAATGCCTAAAGTTTGATATGCCGAGTTTTTGAATAAATATACAATATATTTATAGCGATCAAAGCAACAATTAAACCAACAATGGCATAGTAATTAATCAAGATATCTTTTTTCATACCTTGGTTATTATAAAAAATATACTTGGCGTCTGCGAGCTGTTGTCTAAACTTTGGCATGTCGAATTTCTGTATAAATAACTATTATTGCACTATAATTAAAATAATCGAAGTAACAATCAAATCAACAACGATATAGTAACCAATCTAAAATATCAACTGTCATATGTATTAGTTAAAATATTGCGCAAGCCAAAAAAAAAAAAACAAAAACAGTTCAATAGTTTTTATATTAATTTTATTTATTTTCTCTATTTTTTTACGACTTTCAGTTATAACTTGAATAAACTTTAAATACATCAAAAAAATTTGTAATTTTACTTAGATTTTTTTGGTTTAATTAATATTTACATAGATTTTTTTGGTATAATTAATATTTACGTATTTTTTTGGTATAACTATTATTTTTCTAAGTGCTTTTTAAGGTGAATTTTTTTTTGCGGACCACATATCTCCTGAAGTACGGCTCTGATTAGATTTAATTTACGACTGCACGGAATTGGGCCTCCACACAATATGTGTGCCAAATTTGGTTGAAATCGATTCGGTATCTTCAGAGAAGAAGAGGAGGCAAAATATTGACGACTAGCGAGCGACCAACATGTTACCAAATATTTGACATATTTACATTTTCGATATCAGGGCGATAAATTACGAACTTTTTATTAAGGAAATTTTGCAATCCAAGAATGTTACAGACAAATTATGCAGACAAACACTTAAGCTCTTCGATACTACGTACGGCCAGCAAAAAATCTGATTTAACAATATTTTATTTGTTGACAACGCCCTCTGATATTGATCTTATATTTATGCGATATAAACAGAAATCGTCTATTATATAGTAATGTAATTACCTAAAATTCGTTAATTAAGTTTGTTATAGACTATCAAGCTACAATGCATGCAATTACACTAGTGTTATCGCATATTTATCATTTTTAATTATTAATATGGCGCCTAGATTAATTCTGAATTAACTTTGTATGATATATAAAAAAATGTATTTATTTTATTTTATTGATTAAAACAAAAAGTTTATTCAACAATATTGAGAGGCTTTTTTGATTTTGACCATGATTCATCTAATATAAGTTGAGTACCTTGGAAAAGAAGAAGAAGAAGAAGAAGAAGAAGAAGAAGAAGAAGAAGAAGAAGAAGAAGAAGAAGAAGAAGAAGAAGAAGAAGAAGAAGAAGAAGAAGAAGAAGAAAGAAGAGAAGAAGAAGAAGAAGAAGAAGAAGAAGAAGAAGAAGAAGAAGAAGAGAAAAGAAGAAGAAGAAGAAGAAGAAGAAGAAGAAGAAGAAGAAGAAGAAGAAGAAGAAGAAGAAGAAGAAGAAGAAGAAGAAGAAGAAGAGAAGAAGAAGAAGAAGAAGAGAAGAAGAAGAAGAAGAAGAGAAGAAGAAGAAAGAAGAAGAAGAAGAAGAAGAAGAAGAAGAAGAAGAAGAAGAAGAAGAAGAAGAAGAAGAAGAAGAAGAAGAAGAAGAGAAGAAGAAGAAGAAGAAGAAGAAGAAGAAGAAGAAGAAGAAGAAGAAGAAGAAGAAGAAGAAGAAGAAGAAGAAGAAGAAGAAGAAGAAGAAGAAGAAGAAGAAGAAGAAGATGCGACTTGTGACAAAAATTGATTGAGCACTCAATGTCAATCAAGAATAAAATTGAGAAAAATGTTATCGAGTAGTTGTGGAATTTCGCAAGTAATTGCCTTGTATAAACAGACAGCGCACAGTACCGTATTCAAAGTAGTACAAACACCTGTGTTCGGCTAGGGTTACGCCGCGACCTCGACCCTCCCACGCGCTCAACCGTTCACATGTGACACGACTCACTCACTCTGTACGTATGTATGTACTGATATTTGCATACGGACGACCTGCTGCCTGCCTGCCTGCGCTGCTGCCAGCGCTTATAGTTCTGTGTGTTGTGTGTGTGTGTGTCGGCAAATACAACGCTGTTTACATTGGTGTTTTTACACGGAGTGGCGGTCGTCCGCGCATTCTACCATTTACTGAACTATACCCATAGCACACGCCTTTCTTTTTACGTATTCACTCTTAGCTAGCTGTCCTTTACAGTATTAAACCAACATAGTAAGCACAACATATACAGATTGATGATTTTTAGATATGTAATACGCGCAAAAGAATTATTACAACCATACCTACCTAGGAATTTCGTTGCGACAATTTCTTTATAGTTACTGCAACAAGCATATTGTTTAATCATATAGTTATGTGTATATTCATATTTCACACAACTTTTGTTTGAAAAGTTTTTTCAAAAAATGTACTAGTTACACGAAAATTGTTATCTATACTACGTGTAAGAAAGGCCAGTGCAGGATACTACAGATATTTTTTCTGAGAATGTAATGCATATACGAAATTGTTATAATATCGAAGAAGCGACTAATTTTAAATACCTACACACTAAATTTGTGGATTTAATCAGTCAATTACAACGAAATTTATATTATTTTATTCCCGTAATCAAGGAAATACGAAACGAATTTCTATAAATGATCTTAATTATAGAAATGTTTTTGTTTAAAAACATTTCACTAAATACCCAAGTGTGCCTGAATGACATATAATGATTAGCAAAATAATTCAGTAGTAATATCGTTTTTAATACAAAGGATTCTAATGTGAAAAGGTAAACTGAGTGATAAATATGAATGTATGAAGAAAATAGTACCTAATACCTATACATTTAAAACTTGGTAGTGTGTGAAGGACAAATGTAAGAATATTTTACTATAAACGTATATCAATATTTACCTACTATGTTGTTTTCGAAAAATTAAATAAAAATCGTTGAAAAACACTCAATTCTGTAGAATGTTTTGAAGTGACAACAGCGCGCAGCTGGTTCAGAAAAAAAAATGCAAACGCGTAAATTTCACATATTTTTGTACTCACTTTAAATTTAATATTAATTTATGATTATTTCAAAAACATAGTAAATCGTACGAAACTAAATATAAAAAGTATATTTTTTAATATTAAGTCAACCTATGTATATACGTACAGTGTTGTCACGTTTAAAAGTTCTTACAACGATTATAAACATCCTATATACAATTAAAGAAACGTGATGTGTAATTAATTAAGTAATGTTATCGGCCTAATTATTTATAGCAAAAATACGAAGCATTTTATAAATTCGATAAAAAAATGTACAATTTGTACAAATCGTAATTAATAAATATTAAATATACGTTTTAATTAGTTCATTGCTTTTAATTTTAGTCAGGACATAATAGTTGGCGGAAAGAAAGAAAACAACATTCTTGGGTCGCACTAATTGTGGCATAATTGACACATGAGTAGTTTATAATATAAAGACATGTTTTATTTGTGACCAGTCATATAATATACATTCATTAACGCCAAAGTGTTTCGTGCACACACAGACATATGTATATTGCACAGTAGTAAACAGTTATTAGTGCAATGCAGTGCCAGTGAAAGGGAACGAATGCGAATGATTCACAACGCAACAACTGATTTAAAACGTCGACAAAAAAAACATTTTTATAGTTCACCGGAATAGATAAATCATCATTTCTTGAGCTACCTATATAATTTAATTAATCTTATTTAAGCAAGAATAGGTGTTTTGATATTTTATATAAATGTATCGAATTGATAGATGACAGAATGATAAAACTATTATTTCATTCTAAAATTTATATCGTAGAAGCTTTGATAAATTAATAAATTAAAACGACATTAATTTGTAAATATTTATTTTAATTAACTAAGCAATTAAAACCGTATGTGTTTACCATATTTTATATAAAGATGAATATCACCCACAATGAATTACTAATTTTAATAAATTATTACTTTATATCTTAGTAACTATGTAAGCCACGAAAGCTACAGCCGTCATGTAGGTAATGCAATCCGGTATTAGAAATTAGTTTTATATAATATTACATTTAAAATTTGTGCAAGCCTGTCAATAATGATACTTTTTTAGATTTTCGAATCTTACTATACCAAATAAAACTCAATAATAATAATAAAATATTGCTGCAGTGTCGACAGTTGCTATTTTGAAGGTGTCATCTAGCGTGTGTTTTAAGAAACAGAGCTATATGACGTCAACGTTTTTAATATTTGTAGCAACACTTACCGAGGTGTTGCTGCATGCTATACTGTTATTATTGAGACAGTTCAATTTGTATTTAAACAAAATAAGCGGCAAATGCCAACCTAAATATAATCATATAAACTTGAAAATGCAAAATTCCCTAGTATAGCCACATTTGCGTTTGTTTGGGTTATTCTGTACATAGCAACATCATGGTATTGCTATACATTACAGTGTTGCTATAACACAGAATAGGAGCCCTGTGATGTATAAAAAATATTTACGAGAAACATTTGATTTTTATTTTATTTATCGAAAACCGGCTGCATTATGTCGAAAAACGTTTTGAACACGTTTGAACACTTTTATATGTTTGGTTGGTAAAGAAACGTTAGGCAAGCAATTACGCAATCCAGTATGTAATTACGACAAAAATTGATTCATGTGCATTTACTAAATGATTTTATAACAAAAATATTGTTTTAAATTTATTAACATTGTATGCAAATTTAAAAACCAAACTTGAACACATTTAAAAACAAACATGCATAGGTATAGTGTAGTTAATCCATAATGAATAGTCGATGGCACTATGATAATGTGTCCGTCATTTTTTGTTCGTTCTACACACGTGTAGATAGTGATGTTTGCTTTGTTCTAGCGCGAAGTTGGACATAAATTTTTATTTGAGCCGTGCCATGCGTGGTGTGTGACCTCGCAACTAAGTAAATAGTATGTTTAATGGCAAAAATAAAATCAATAATAGCTAAAACACTTGTGTAAGTAGATGCGTGAGTGCTTATTTGCCATTTCAACATACACATATGCAAACATCTATACATATATGTACATATTGTGCGTGGCTATTTATCAGGATTGTGTTAGTGCCATTTCGTCAGTGAATTCATATTTATTTCAGTCAGATTTGCCATTTACTAATAAAAACTAAACTTACAACATTCTGTAAGTACCAAATATTTTATTATCGATAAATAAATATTAAATATTCATTACGTTCAATTTAATTTTATTACGTTTTTATTTAATTATTTAAAAACTAATATAAATAATGGACTAATAATATTATTGCGGCTCAAATTCAAATTTCAATATTTTAATTCAATTATACTTCAAGAGTTAAATATAAGTACGCATGCGCAAATATATGATATCATTTCACCTATATAGGCTGGGCCATCGGTTGCTTTCTTTTTGAAATACGTGTTATTTCGACAGTTTGCAACACTGACTCGCTTACAACGGAGGTTTGACACTACATTTCTATCAATGTCAAGCGCGTCAGTGTTGCAAACTGTCGCAATAACACGCACTTCAAAAAGAAACCAACAGTTGGTCCAGTCTATATAAGGTATATACCGAATTTTCTCATATCGAAGTTTCAAAGTTACGTACAAATTAATATCTGTTTAAATGTGATATACACATTTATATGCTTCTCTCTTTACCTAAAATTATTTATTAAATACAGAATAACTAAACACCCTATAAGATATGTACATCGAAAAATGCATTAATGTAAAAAATATTAGCGAAATAAACAAACACAATTAAAAATTGTGTAAATTTGTATAGGTATATGAAAAATAATTTCGTGTAAACTTAAGAATTCACAGCAATTATTTGATATTTCACCGGTAAAATGCATTTTACAGTTTTGATAAAACAAAGCGGAACTGTATGCACCCGGTTATAACTCAATCGTAAAGCCAACAGCGTAATGTGTCATCTTGATTACAATGCTTTTCCTAGGTATCTATACATTTAAAAAAAAGATACGGACAGAATTATATTCTATGGAACATTTCACCGTCACTTGCTGTACAATATGAAATGTCATACTGAAGCAACTTGCACGGTTCATAAACTATATTTATTGCAATAAATAACGTAAAATAAATACGGTAGAAATACGCATAACTTTACTTAACAGGGAAAAAATTACTATCTCCCATATAGGAAAATATATCATGGTTAACATAACTATGACATTTCACTGTAATTTTTAAAGGCATGGAGTTGAACTTGTTATTGCTTTGAAATACAACAGATGGCACTGTGAATTATCGAAATAATATTAACGCTTTTCCAACTGTCTATTACTTATATTGAATTGAATATACCTATAGTTTATTTTTGGTTGAAAGCAAAAAATTAGATTAATTACAAATATATTTACATTTCATTTTCATGTGTGTATTTTAAAAATGTTTTAATTGCAAATACAACGTCAAAGTTGATAAATTACTGTATTTATTGAACATGTTAGATGTCATATGTTGTATGTTGCAATACATCATTATTACAAAAATTGTAAACATGTAAGTGTATGAACAGAAGGGTTTCGATTCGCTGATTTGTTAAATAAAATTAATTGAGGCGGCCTTCACTTTTATCGTATTAATAGGGAAGATGCACGTGTTGTTTTAAAGTTTTTAAAATTCTAAAATCATTATTATTTTTTTTTTTTCTAAAGCCTCTAGTTCCGGAGATATGAATTTTTAAATGTATTAGCGCCAAGGGAAAGTGACGTCATTCTCTCTTGGTCAAAAGTATGCATCTTCCCTATTGTATTCTTTAAAACATGAATTTGATTAAATTGTTGTATTTTTGAAAATGTAAACAATTATTATTTGATTTATGATAATTCAAGAAAATCATGATGAATGATGATCTTTTTATCTATTTTCTAACACCTTTTATTGAGGAATTTGTATGCAACCTTAAGTTAAAAACTGTAAAAATACGGAACATTTTAACAAAAGTACCCAATTATTTTCAAATATATTTGACAGCGTTTTGATCCCAAGAATAGCTTAAGCATTGATAATAATAATTGGTATCTAGTAGTAGCTTAACAAAAGGTCCGTTAAACATTAAAAACTGTTAACGAGCTCAGACGAAACGAAGATGTAATACCTACATACATACATAGATGAACTGGCGTTGATGGGTTCGCTTGTACATTTAATAAGTTTAATAATAACCACGCGGTTAATCTTCGCTGGCTTTTTTTAATCAGTTTGTTATTACATTAATTATTGAAATAATTATTTATCCCGTAACACACAAAAAAAAAATATATATATATATATATATATATATATGATCGATCGAAAAAAATAGTTGGCACATGAACACAACACATAACCATTTATTCCACGTGACTAATCACTCAACATTCCGTATACAAGTTGGCATCGACCACATGATTTGGGGGCGGAAAACAAAATGGCTGACGGAACATTGTAAAAAAAAGTAATTCTTCATTTTTTCTGAACAATAATAATCAACATCACATTCATCGATGGAACGTTTTTATAATGAGGTAGTGTTTCATTATTAATTTTTGCCTGGACAAAAACACGAAAACAAGGGATCTATTTTAAAGAATAGCAATGAATTTTAAAATGTTTATTTATATTAAAATAGCCCAATTATAGCAACTAAGCTGACAATAAACGCGAACATATAATTAATAAAGCCTAAACCATGATGTTATTAATATGAGAGGTAAACAATAAAAATATCATCGCAGAGAAAATTATATTTCCACAAAATGTAAAGCATCAAAAATGTAGTTAATATCAACTATTGCAGTTGTTTCGTGATATTTTACGATTATTAACTAGTTTTATTCATATTCCGAAAAGTATTTTAATAAAAATAATATGGCGAAGGTTATAAACAGTAACTGGGTGAAAAATACGTTTAAATTTTAAGAGAACAAAAACAAAACGTAAGTGAAGATAAGAGGCAAGAGATGGCAGCGCGATAGCGTTCGTTTTTATGTTGCAATGCATGCTGGGTCATCATCACCGTGTATACCCGTAGATACTGCTTGTCTGTCACGAGTCTCATAAAACGACCGTTTGCATAATCTACTGTTGACACCTTCATGACAAATAGACGTCATCGCGCCCAAGCCAAGACACAAAAAAATGAACATTTTTAAAACCTACTACTCGAAACGAACGAACGAACACTCTCATCTCGCGATCGCACAGGGTTCATCAGTTAGATCGGATCAAACGATTAATATCATTGACATGTGTTCGATCGATTTGATTTGCAGATAAATTTTATTATTTTTTTGTGTATGTGTGTGTGTGTGTGTGTGTGTGTCTGTGAGCACCTGTCCGCCCGCTTTTCTACTTCTAGTTTTGTTTTTCTGTTTTTGACGCCTACTTATAAATGCCTTCTGGTTTACATACAAGAGCAATATATTTTATTTAATGTCACAATTCTTAAAACTAATTTAGAATGGAGGTTCTAGTAACAATAAAAATTAATTTACTCATATATTTAGTAGTTTTTATATATATATATATATTTTTTATACCTGTTCCAGTTGTACTGAAAGAATCAAATCGACAGAGCACGACCGATAATATTAAAATGTACATATTTAAGTATATAATATAATAAAATTGATATATAGAGTGGGCCATCTGTTGGGTTCTTTTTGAAGTGCGTATTATTTCGACCGTTTGCAACACAGACGCGTTTGACATTGATAGATATGTAGCGGAGGTTTGACACTACAAATCTATCAATGTGAAGCGCATCAGTGTTGCAAACTGTCGAAATAACACGCACCTCAAAAAGAAGCCAGCAGATGGCCCACCTTATATAACGAAGTAAAGAACCAAATGATTTATTTCTGTCATAATTTCTGAAAAAAATTAATAAACTTTGATCGCTACAAATAAATTCAGAAGCTATTCATATAAGTGTTATTTATTATTAAAATACATAATTGTTTATAAAATAGCATCTTTTAGAATAATCGCATTTGATTTATGTATAATTATTTGATTCATGAAATATCGAGATACAAATCGCGCTATTTAGCATTTTTGCGAGAATTATGACAAATGCCTTTGAACTGAATAACCAAATATGTAGGTAGGTTATTATTAACAGACGAGCAGCAAGAATTTTTATAAAAATTAATAAAACTCTATAATTTATCCGGTCACAAAATTTGCATACAATAAGTGTGTAAATTTAGCAATATTTCGCGGTGACAATAAACCAGGTAAGTTTAGCGAAGGACCTACCTACCTACCTACCACGAGTAAGTACAAAAACCAATTTACTATTTATGCAGAAGAATACACCTACACTTGACTGACATCACTCGAAATAATTTCATTGCTGTTCGAAGAATTGAAGCAACAAACAATTGCTTTCAAAGTTCAATAATGCAACTGCTTGCTACGTTCGAAATTTATTACATAGGTAAATAATTGAATGACATGCACGAAATTGCAAATACATTGAATTGACAATTCATTATCATTTATCAAATTTTTACACTTCCAATTTCTTCTTAAATTTCAAAAGTTAATAAATATTTAAAATTAGCGTTTATAAATAAATGGATGTGTTTTATAGTAGAAAATAATATCATGTACATTCATATGTTGTTTTCAAAACGACAAGTACATTTGTCAGCTGAGTAACGAGTTCTGAATTTGTCAACTTATTTTTAGTTTCAAGTGAACCGCGAAAACGTAACGGAAGAAAACATCAATCGTTTATATTTTTACTAGTGCAGTAGATTAATATTATGAGAAGTTAATTAGAGAAGTGTTGTTCCGTTCTATTTTGTAGGAAACCACAGCAAGCAATTAGCCGAACCTGGCTTCAAAATACATTCACCATCATTCTGCAGCACTATTTCCACCTTTCAGTTAAACAACGCTATGCATCTACCCTTTTCTAATCAAAGCTTACATCAAATTCAATCAATTAATTAAGCATGTTGGCTTTTAGTCAGAAAGCACGATGCATAGCAACTTACAAAATTATGTTGAAATGTGAAATATAAAATTAACTAAACATAAAATATTAAGTAGAACATTAATTTATTAGTATTTTTTTACATTCTTAAACAAAGTATGTATTTCTGAATCCATATTGCCTATTTTAACAATGACCACTGTTTAAAAATGAAATTTTGAGTGTAAGATTAGTTTAAATTTCAACTCGAAAATAGTGAAGCATTTATAAGAAAAGCGCGTTTGAAATGTGTTAATTGCCACATTTAGGTACATAATTGTATAGAACAAAAAGAAAATAATTGAAATTATATTTTGTGGTGACTGACAACTATTAGTGAATGTTTAGTCAATTTCACAATCGTTGAAATTGATTATAAAATGATAACATGTACTATAATAATTTTAGTTTCCTTTCTTTTTATCTAACAGATATGTATGTATACTACCTACTGCGTAAAATAAATCAAGTACACTTTCGAACATAAGTCTCGGCCCTTTATAGCCACCTAAAGTCTCGCAACCAGCATTGCATGATTTTAATGCAAGTTATGCAGCACGTACAAAATCAGTTAAATTACGTAGGTGAATCCATATCATTCGTTTATTATGGTAGGGTGGACCATTAAGCAGATCGACAACTATTTCGCGTGTATGAATGAAATGGAGTGAAATTAATTGTAAATCTTATATGTGTGGATTTAGAGACGAAGTGAATATTTATAGAAATATCAAGGACAACAGAAGTAATGCGCATGGATGGTCAAAAGCATTGTTATTCGTAACTGAAAAAAGATATGATATGAACAGCAAATGCGTCACGTTGATTATGAAGAATCATTATATTTTATTCGATATCGAGTAGCTGTAGCCCGCATTTGATATTGTTGTGTGTAAAAACAGATCGCCTATGCCACTTAACAGCATGGTATGTCTGTCCGAGAGACAAAAGACTGCGACTTGTCTAACGTGTTCGAAATGACAATACAATTGGTGCCAGTAGCCGCAATATATCAAAAGAAATTCACTCCTACTACTTGCTGCAATAGCGGCAACGGCAGCGGCAGCAGCAGCACAGCTCTCTGCTGCCTGCTTTCGCCGTAGCCGTAGCCACAGCCACAGCCTTGCTGCGCTACAACATATCGGCGGGTGTATTGACTTCAGAGACGCACAGCACAGATAAAAAACGACCTGCTCGTTTGACCACCAGTGCCGTGGCAGCTGCCCGGGAAAAACAAACCATAATACGTCTTGTCAATGCACACTTTCACAGAAAAACGCAAATAATCAATATCTTACTTTGTGAAATTTTGTGTTATTCTATGTAGAACAAAATAAAATATATATATATATATATACATATATATCTAGAGAATATTTCGCAACTCACATTAAAACATGCTATAATCGGTAGACTCTGGCAACCAAGAAAAATAATAAACAATTTCGAAACGAAATCTAGTAAACCAAATCTTAATTTAACAAAACGTTAGGCATTATTCCACTTAACTAAACTGATCAAACAGTGGACTAAAATAATGAATATGTAATAATAAAATAAACATCAATAGATCTATGAATTGCAATTCAGTTAAAATAATGCAAATTGCTTTGAAATTATTATAGAGTCTCACTACAAAAATGAAAGGTAACTGTAAAAAGTTGTAGTGGAATTATTGGTAAAATAAAAAGTACCTAAATAACATACGTGACCGGACGATGTTATATTATATACGTATGTATGTATGTATGTATGTACCTAATATGCATGGGCACAAAGTGTTATAAAGTTGTTGTTCAGATGTAAGAGTTCCGTTGTTTTAAACATCGATCTACCGAAATGCTCGTACGTCAATCACATTCGTGACACATGGAAATTAAAACTGAAACCATTATCATTGCCGTTACCGTGACGTCAGCGCCACTCCAGCTCTATGGAAATGCCTATTACATCGTAGATCTGTATATCGGGGCTATATATATTTTCTATTCAATTAGTAGTAGTTGTATGAACATATTTCAAAATCAACAATTTGCGATTCAAGTTTAGAACTACGGCACACATGGCATTATGTTTTCGTACTATTAAGAGACGCACTGACAGATCGGACCTTCACTTATGATATCTATTTACGCGTTTTTTTCGGTTTATATCAAACAATATTAGAAAAAACTGGTAAATTTGTTAAATTTTAATTGATAAGTCAACTTGAGGTGTACCCTAGCACATAACAGAAAGGACGATTTTTTATTTTCGTTGATTCATCTACAGTAAATTCCATTATTGGTACAGAATATGTAGAATTAACTAAAAATGAAAACAGCTGGTTTTTATTTACAACTGTCAACTTTTAACGCATTAATTGTCGTGAATTTTAGCGATAACAGCACAACAATATAAAAATAGACGTTAAGGCATATATTTTTAAATAAAAGATAAAAATTCCAAAATGTTTTTTTTTTTGAAATGGATATTAGACATCACATAAATAATTGCTAATTTCAAACATTTTATTGCTATTCAAAGAAAAATGAAGTCCCCATATGACATTTTGTGATGAGACAATTAATTAATTAATTTTCATAAATGTCACCATTTGTGGACACCATGCATGGAGAGGGTTAAAGTTCAATCTTCCTTACCCCCACTTGTCAGAAAAAGCACTAAGAGAAATGTATGTATATATAACATAATAGAAAAGACATAAAATATATTAACTATTCATTTTTATGTGGTGGCGATATTTTTTGCAAATATTTTTTTCAAAGTGAAATTTAAAATAATAAATTGGTTCAATTAAATATTTATTTAGTAATAAGTAGTTGTGGCATTTATTGTAGTGCTTCTTTTTATTACCTACTCCGCAGTGATATTGTGATTATGAAGTTGGCAAACAGTGATTTAAGAAGTTGTTACGCAAATATATTTAAGTAGTTGACTAAAAAACGTATATGAATAACTTTTTTACTTATTTGATTTCCCCGAATTTAAAGTATGTATTACACTAACGTAATTTTAAATACCTTATTACAAGGCGGTAAAAACCGCTATAAACTTTATCATTAGTTCTGAAAAATTGATTAAAAAATGTGCTGCTCCAAAAACGCGGGTAGCATAATACATATAAAACACGTAGGTATGGTGTAGCGCCTACGGGGCCATTGATGGCGAGCAACAAAAATCACGTTAATACACCTAATTAATACTGCGCTGAACAAAAACACAAATGTTCTAGGTGACTATAGAAAAAGTCGTCAACGCTGTGTGTGTGTGTGTGTGTGTGTGTGTGTGTACCTAATGAAACATTGGCCAGCTGTGTCTTTTATAATTACACACCACTTGGTTAACATTTTTAAAATCTATTCAAAGAAACACAATACACTGCAAATAATTATTTGATGAATAAACTAATTACACTGCACAACAGCGGAAACAGAACATTTATTTTTATAGTCAAATGACTGATATCTAGCCTCACATTCCAGTGAAAATTTCTATAACATGTGACACACTTTGTGATAGAGACTTTTTGTCCCTGAAAGACAAAAATTCTAAATACTAAATTGTGTACCTATGTATGTACATATATGTGATCCATAAACAGTTGAGTTGCCCACCTGTGGTTCTAAACATTGTTAGAGCTTGGTTTCATCACCTTATTTTCATATTTGAGTAATGAATCTATCTATCGCTCAAAAATTAACTTTTCATTATCGTATCGTTATTCTCATCATATAACGCGCATAATTATAAATAAGAAAGATAAAAAAATATATATGTTAATAACGACGAGAAAATACTGATCATCTTTATGTAAAATAGTCAAATTAGACGATGTTTAAAAATGTTTACCTCCGCCAATTAGTTCACACTTTGACCACAAGGCGCGCACTGAGTGCGCTCACCTGTCAAATTATTAATACGGAAATATGCAATTTTAGTCTTATTACAAGAAATATACGGTTTTAAAATACGTTAAGTACTTGTTGTAAACGTGGAGCTTGCATTATAAAATTACAGAAAAAGGGAAGAAACTTTATTTTTATTTTATTCAAAATTTTAATGTCATCTGTTTGTGGAAATCTGCAAAACGCATTCTTCATTTCAGAAGTCTCCAACCAAAGAATTGATTACGAATAAAAATCTCTTCCCAGATTAACTAAGACATCCTCATGATTTCCACTGAAGATTTCTCTAATATTACCCAAAGATTGCCCTAGTACTATAAACCAGAATTCCCTTATGGTTAAACCCTTCACGAGCTTCCAAACCGATCTTATAGATTTAAAAAAAACTTTTTCCCTGGTATCGGGAAACCAATTTAGAAAATAAAACTCTATTTTAATTTTAATCAAAATTTAAATGTCAACAATCTGCAAAATACATCCTAATTTTAGAAGTTCCCGTGTTACCTAAGAATTGACCACAAACTGAAACTTCCCCAACATTTTCTCAGATCACTCGAGATTTCCCTAAAATACCCTAAAGATTACCTCAGGATTCCCCTAGTACTATACACCAAAATTCTTTTATGGTTAAACCTCTCGCGAGTTTCTAAACCAATTTCATTCTTATAGATTTAATAAAAAATCTTTTTCCTAGTCTCGAGAAACCAATTGAGGTAAATATAACCCTATCTTTCTTTGAATTATTATTATTATTGCGTGCGCTGCTATAGTGAATGTCCCCTCCTCGGTCCCCATTTCAGCGTATTGTGTGACGTCAGCTTGCGTGGCCGATATTTGCCGTGATTAGTGTACCTAAGCTAACTTGACCGAGCCCTGACTCCCTGTATTTGTGGAAACTTGTTGCTTTTTTTTAAGTAGCATGTGTGTGTGTATGTGTGTTTTCCAGACAAAGGAACCGGAGTACCCGGAGAACCCTGCCGAGGTACTGTTCTACCGAAGTAAATCACAGGTGAAACATTCCATTCGTCCTAAGGGGGATTCGAACTAGGCAAACTTACTATGAAATAGAAGCATTAGCCACTAGACCACGGATGTCCTCTTCATTTGAATCAAAATGTAAATGTCATCAATTTGTGCAAATCTGCAAAATATATCCTAAATTTCAGAAGCTCTCGATCTACCAAAGAATTTACCACAAATTATAACTGTGTACAAACATGTCTTCGAGAATGCCCCAGATGACCTGAGGTTTCCCTAACATTTCCTCAGATCACTGAAGATTTCCCTAAGCTTGCTCAAAGATTACTTCAAAATCCCCTAGTACTAGAAACCAAAATACCTTTATAGTCTTCAAACCAATCTTGTTCTCATGGATTTTATAAAATGCTTCTTCCTAGTTTCGGGAAAACGATTGAAGAATTAAAATTAAATTTATTTGTTAATAATATTGGTTTACCTAGTTGAAAATTTATTTAATATTTTTTTTATGAATTTATTTATACCGAAAAGCACATTTGCAACTACAATAAAAACAACGACATCTTCTTGACCGTATCACATTACAACAAATATCATGTAGGTTTAGTGATGCAACACTATTAAGTAGTATAGATATACATAGTAGTAAGCGATGAGACGTCGTACAAGTGCACACACACACAACTATATACATAGAAGTGGACAACATTTTAACAGATTCGGTTACAAATAACCGCACGGTAGTCATGTGTTATCTACTGTAATGGTATAGCTGTTGTTCTTTTCTTGAACACTTTACAAACGTAACAGCCATGTAGATATCTATATGTAATAATATGTGTATTCACTTTACCTAACATCGTTTTCTAAACTTGCACTGCAATAAGTACCAACATACTAGTTTCATGCAAAATTACATTGAAACATAATATCAATGGCCTACAAGACAGATATTCTATTCGATACGGACAAAGTTTTGTTTTTAATTGCAAACAATTACTTATTAATAATTCTCATCTTGCACAATCATTGTTTTCTGCAAAGACACCTTTATCTTTCCTACGGAGATTTTTCTATACAGATAACCAATACTTACATAATAAAAAGATATATCGTCGGATGACAAGTAAAATGATATTAGTGTTTTTTTAATGCTTATATAAGTTTGGAAAAAAAACATTTTTGACATGCACGAAGAATAACTTAAGCATAAAATGCAACAATTTTATAACGATTTTAAAATTTTTGTTGAAATCTACAATATTTTTGGAGACATTCGAAAAAACACGATATACATTTTTCCCCAAGGAACACTAGTACATTTTAATTCATTTAATATTACAATCAAATAATACAATTTCTATTGTGATTGATTGAATTGGTAAACTAATAAAATATAAAGTAACTGTAGCAGCCAAAACAGCTGACAAGTGGCACGGGTTACGTATTCCTAGGCGATATTAATAATATTGTAAATATATGAAGACATCACAGCAAAGAAAACTACTTTCCACATTTTTGAAGACTATCTATAAATTAAGATGTAATCATTTGAAAAGTACATTTGGTTTATCTTTGAACTTGTTTTCAATACATTTGGTACACAAATTGGAATCCTATCAAATAAGCAACACTCATCCATCTTGCGGTCAAGATTGTAAATAATTTTTCTCTGATTTTAAACACTCTTTTTGCTTTGACAATTTGTAATAAGAAAACCTCAATAAACTGAATTCTGAAACTCAAGCTCATAAAGCATAAAAAAAAACGTTTTAATTCGTAAAATAAATTTAAAATGTTTAGTAAATAATGTAATTATATCCCCTTATGTTTGTATAGTCATGAAATGGTTCGTAGTTGAATAATCGTTTAAATAGATATTCTAATTGGTATCCAATTAGAATTTTCTATAGGTATGAAAAGTATATTTTGTATTTATTTTGCATAAACCAAACTTCTTTTAAGATTTGTTGATTTAAGAGCATAAAAGTACCTTTTCTGTTAATCTTTAATTTAAGGTAAAACGAGTAACCTAAACAGGTACCTAAGTAAGCGCGATGCAAAATGAATGTTGTTCCTATTAAATTTACTGTACATCTCAACGTAAAAAAAAAAAAAAAAACGACTGGCTAATGTATAAAAACATGTCTATGTATAGAAAATTGAAATTTTTGTGCAGAAAAAAGGCTACATTTAAGATGGTCTTAAACAAAATTGTAGAATCGTAAAATGACTCAATTGTGTTAAATCGTAAAGAATGACGAAATATCTGCATTGCGTTTTATTTCGATATTTTCCGTAAACATATAAACCATAATTTCTGAATAATATAAAGTCTCATTTTAAAGACTAAATTGAATAACGAATTAAACTTTCATTAAAATTCCACATGTGCCTTAAGCAACTTTAAAACGATGATTTTTGATATATTTTTACAATCTGTTGACAATATATCGTAAATTATTTAAACCAAGTTTATTAGAGACACAAGTTTAATCGTAAAAAAAAGAAGCAAAATGACCGATTATTAATCTACAATTTCAATAATTAAATAATGTATTTCATAATTCCCATTTAATATTAAACTTAAATAATTTCGCATAAAATTAACGTAATTATAAAACCACCAGTATAATTATAAACAACATTATTTCCGTTGTAAATGAATGCTAAAATGCCTCAATGTTTCGCGTATGTTGTCAAAATAACGCAAACAATACTTAGTAGATATTTCTACATATACCTAACGATTAAAAAACAACTAATAGAATAAAACTGATAGAATTCATCGAAATTGAAGCAAGTTTAAGTTCTTACTCTGCATAGTTTATAAACAAGATTTACTTTAAAGCAGAGGGAAGCACAGACTAGCAAGAGGTAAATTTAACATTTTCCAAAAATGTAGGAATTATTTAGGAGTCATTTTTAACGGGTCTTTAATTGATAATACCCGCATTTTAGAGGGCAACAAAAGAATAGCATTGCATATTTCATATTGCATCAATATTTATCTGTGCCTATGTTACACACAATGTTTACTTGTACAATTTATCTCAAATTAGACATTTTTAATAATACCAAATAATGATAACAACATGTGTCTACACGTAAATAAAAGTGAAACTTTACTAGCCCAATCAATTGTTTATTATTGTATACAAATATTTACAAATAAATGTGTAAAAACGAAATATACGCAAATGAGCCGTGTGAAATTTACGCAAAGCGACGGCAATTTTGATATTTTCACAAACCGCACGTGTCCAATATTAATATTTACGTATAAACTTAAACATGATAATTTTATCAACTAACTTATGTCTATTAAATGAAGATTAATTTGCTTGAACTTGACGATTTTTACAATGTTTTATTAGAACTATCAATGTTTACACAGGCAGATATTTCATATACGCATAAATATGCATCAGTCATGGTTAATTAAAATCACGTTTTCGATTAGTTTATTGTAAACCTCTTTGTTAAATGACACTATACGTAATTTTATGATACAGTGGGACCCTGATTTAATACGGGTAAGAATATTTTATTCGTTATAACCGTGTGAATCAAATTTAGACTTTGACAAAATGTTGTGATTTCATTTTGATGAAATTTTATATTGCGATTTTATTTTCACTGTTGATTTCAATTAAATTCACATTTGATTATTGTTCAATTCAACACTTTTATGCGATTATGGTAACTAAAGTCGTAAATTTATTTACTCACATTTTAAATGTATTTTAAAGTTGATATTCTTTTATAAAATTGCTTTCATAAAAAAGATATGTACATATTTGCTATCGCAAACTGAGATGATATAAAAGTATTTATAAAATGTTAATTTATAAAATAATTATTATGACTCAAATATTATTAAATTCTACTCAATATTGCTTCATACATATAAAAAACCGTCGTATAAAATATTTATCTAAAAATATTGCAATTTTATTTAAAATTCTTGACGACTGCACGCGAAACTTATTTAAATATTAGATGATTCAGTTATTATTTTTTGACACCTAAATGTAATATGTATCTACATAGGGTAGTATTTGTTATTTATGCGTACAATTTTAATCTAATAAACTATCTTAATTGATATTTTGACTTGTATATTTCACTTAGTAAGTTGTTAAAATACTTGTATCGTCTAAACGCGATGTCATAAATGATGATTTGTTTGATATTAGCAAAAATAGAATGAATCAATTATTTGCCGTAATTGGTATATTTTGAAGTATTTAAATTAGAAGTATATATAGGGCCAGCGTTAAAATGAAATAAATTATAAATCACTTACCGTTTCAGTAATTAAACACAACCCTAGATAATCACACACAAATGAACGTTAATAATTCTTATAAAAATCACACAATAAGCACGTCACTCAACAATCAAAGTCTAACAACTTTCAGTTCGTATGCAAATGTAAACAGAACACGTCGTTCAGTTTAAGGGTAGTGTTATGACTGTGTTCGTGAACACCGTACCGAAACCATGGGCGATCCAACACTGACTAAGCACGCTCGGCCGCCGATGGTGAGGTCTCATCGTGATCGGGCATATGCGAACACAAGCAGGCGGCATGGTGACTGTTGATTCGCCCAGGTCGGTAGCACAGCCTCCGCGGGCTCCCGCGCCGCCCCAACCCCACTACTTTACACACAACACACATTACGCACACAACTTACTTTTAACATGTGTGCATCGCACATTCGTATATGTGTGTGTGTGTGTGTTTCATTAGCAAAAGATCTTTTCAACTGCACATTCTCAGGTCCAAAACGAAATCTTCTTCAACATGTATTTGTTGAAGAACTTGGTCGTTTTCAAAAATGTATTCATTTCAATTTTACAACAACATTTTGAACTTTATGTGTGGATATACTTAATTATATTCAACAGTGTATGTGACGATTTCAAAAGTTAGTAATTGTGGAAAAAATTACTTTACGAATTGGGTTTCTTAATGATTTATGTGACGAATAAACTAGAAACTAATATAATATAGAATTACTCGTGAAATACGTTTATAATAATACTTATGATACTAAATAAAAAATAAATAATTCACCTAAATTTCGTAAAATTACATGCTAGTCAACAAAAAATATATAGTCCCTACATTTTTCTTTTATACGAATCATTTACGATTATATGACATTTTAGTCTTATAAATAAAACACATGATTTAAAAATGACCGAAATTTCTAGGAATATAAATATTATATGAAAATTAAATCGCTAATATGCGACCAGTGTTATTATTTCATTTGACAATATCCGCAATTTAATATAAATTAATTTTTTGTAATACTATTTAAAGAATGCTATAAGAAAAGACAAGACTACATGCTAAATATATGATTGAAGTGAGAGTAATACACTGCGAGAAATGTATGTCAGTATATTTACTGTTAATATCTGTGTGGTTGTTATTAGCATATTTGTATACCTATGCAGTAGTTAATTTATAATTTTTATACTTAAATAAATTTATTTACTATTAATTTCTGTGTTATTCTAATAAAAGTTAGTAATTTATTAAATCAGTTTTTTTTAATTACCTAATTAAATATAAATTTTTCTTCAATGCAATGCACAATTTTTTTTTAAGGAATCCCATACATGTGTTTGTTTAATTTAGTTACATCTAAGTAATTTACAACAGTATTGTATTGTAGCTGCATTCACAACAACGGTTAATCCGTAAATTTCGTAAATTCCTTACACTGACTGGCCGTAAAAATGTCATTTGAAACATTAATTTCTTTTTAACTACATGTAATAACAGTGTAGGAGTACAGAATAGAAAAGTGTATAGTAATTAGACAGTGTATAATCACTGTTTAAAAGGTTATTTGCTGTAAATAACTACAGAAACATACACTGTCCTATGTCTATACCTACGGAACTTTTCTGAGCACTTGTGTGCTATCTTAATTGCAAATTGTTTTTCTTTGTAAACAAATAATTAAAATCGAACAATGGTCAATTGAACAACACGAAGAGAAAACTTTCGCTGATGTAGGCAGTTTACAAATGGACACACAGTAGATTTATTAAAACCTAATGACATCATATAAATATGAAAATTATGTAACTGTATAGGTATACCTACCAAGTTATATTAAAAATAATGCGGGTTGCATACATCACAACAGAAGATTCAAGTAAAATAGTTATAATTAAAGTTAAAGATATTAATATTTTGAACAACTTTTGTTTGAAACATTTCTTCAAAAAGTGTACCAGTTACGAGAAAATTGCTATTATCTTATTTATATTGCCATAGTTACGGGAAATTATATATAATAAATCGCATCTACTATGCATGTCAATTGTTTTAAACATTCAAATATTTTGGCATTTAACATTTATTGTCAGTGTCACAAATAAGTTTAGTGAAAAACTGTTACAAAGGTTAGTAAATAATTTAAAATATTATATATAATATTTTTGGTTTAAAGTTAATTTGAAATCTAATAAAAATGTCCGGCCATACTAATTTTTAATAATGTGTACTGATAATTATATTTTCTTATACGTGGCCGATGTTTTTTTTTGTAGTGACGTTCAATCTTTTTCTTTTGTTTTAGTTCATTGTAAAAAGTATTTCTTCAATAATTATGTAGTTTATACATTGCACTCCCTTGTTAGTATTTAATCGAATACTTTGCCGAATGTACGTTTATTAATTGTTTTTTTTTTTACAATAATAAGTACAATAATAAAAAAGGTGAAGCAATTGCATGAAATGCAGTTAGTCACATAGGTATACAAATAACATTAATAGGTTTTTATAATTTACTTAATCTTTCTTTTTTTTTTTAGTACTTAGCGCGCACTTAGTGCGAGAGTAGTGAAAACGGCGGCTTGTTCAACTCTAGAGATTTTACACACACTCACAATCAGCGCTGCCTGTTAATTATGAAAGTCCATCGGGCCAATTAATTAGATGAAATTAGCGGGAGGTCATCTTAAGCTGCGCTTAATAAATTAAGCCTCCTTGACAATTGTACGCTGGCTCGAAAATGCGTGTTTTAATGAGACCATTAAATAACATGCGGAGATTACAATTTATTGCCGCTGTAATTAAGTTAACATTTTAACAATCGAACACTCGATGAAATCTGTGTAATTTGTGCTTCACACACGACCACTAGCACACAGATGTTTAAACTCGCTAAGAATATACCGATTCATCGCTGGGAACTTTTAAAAATAACCGAATATCTGATTGAAATCTTTGAAGATTTGTGAAGAATCTTATGATCAAGATTTTATGATTATACAAAAGTTATGTTTATAAATTTTAATTGAATTTTTAAGAAACTGATTTTTAAAGAATTTAGTTACCATTAATGCTAGAGATAGTTTAACTGCCGGATTCACATGTCTATTCACCTCTATTTGGATGCTGTTACATTAGCAATAACATAAAAATTATTTGTTTTTTTTTTAATCAATGGGTACAGGAATATCGTTCGTACAGGTGCAACGTTTATCTTTCTTCTTATAGGGATTAATTAAAGTAAGTATTGTAATCATGAAAAAATCGATGTCGAGATTTTAACGGAAATACACCTTTTGACCTTCCCTGAATTGAGTATGACTATTTATGGAATTATCTCTCTCTCTCTCTCTCTAACCCGATCTGTCTGCATTTGTGTGTGTGTGTGTGTGTGTGTGTGTGTGTGTGTGTGTGTGTGTGTGCGTGCGTGTGTGTGTGTGGGTGTGGGTGTCCTCTCCCTCTCCCCCCAGCCCTTTTTCCACTTCCGCTCAACCCAATACATTTCTCTCTGTGTGGGTTTTAATTAATATATTTTTACTGAATTTCGATTATTATGAAATAACTTGCAACTAGAATACTGTTGCAAAAGCGCATGTGTCGTGTATCAAACAACTTCAATCGTTAAATTAAATTAACTTTGAGTTTTGTGCACTTCTAACCCCGCTCACTTCAATATGTATGCCAATAATGAAAATGATTTTGCAAATCTTTATACCTAAACTACTAAAATTAATTTTGCATGTCGAATAGTAACTACTTGTAATAAAATTTAAATCACCAATAAACAATCAATAAAGTGTGATATTTATTATAAATGATTGTAACAGAATTGAAACCGACAACAACTGTTGTTTCGAGTCTATAAAACAAGATAAGAGATTTGATTATAAAATGAAATCAAGTCATTGTTCTTTCTATGCCATTTACGGGCATGGCATAATGTAAACTAATTATGTCTCTAATTCACACCTATCGTATGTATGTAAGTATGTGCCTGTCCGTTGTTTTGAAATAAAACACATGGCCTGCTTGCCTGTCTGCCTGCCTATACTTACCTATACGCAAGACAAATTATGAACGTTATAGTTTTGTCAGTGTGCAAGGCAAGGCAAGGCAAGGCAAACCAGAGAAAGTCACAAATAATTTATAGTTATTGTGATGTGACCAAAAATAAAATATATTTATATATGTATCTATCTATCTAACTCGTATGGGTACGTTCGAAATCGAACAGGAATTGTAACATTATATTTTATTGCCATACACTTTTAATAACTTTGGATAATTGCTACTGAACTGAAATATGTAACACTTAAATATGGTGCTGGTGTGAATGCGTCAGCCATTTATACAAAATTGGTTTTTCACAAAGATAATAAGATGATACTTCGAAATCTTATAGGATAAACCTGGTTTTATTAAAGATATCTTGAACTTCCTGCTAACTCTATCACCATCACAGAAGATCACTAACAATCAATTATTATAAACTATTTTATTGGATAAACAATGTTTAAATCGGTTCTCTTTCAGTAATGATTAATATGGGCGTAGATTTGTTTTATTTTTCTTAACTGTTATATTATTGTCAAAAATAATAAATTATATAGAAGCAATACTTTAATATTTATTTTTTGTCACTTAATCCCTTACACAAACACATGAAGAATCTATCTGTAGTGGCCCGTAACTGACTTTTTTATACGTAGTAAGTTAATTCTGTTTAAATAGGAATAAGGATACTAAAATACAATTATTCATTATAACATATAAGCAATTATTATTGCCCGATTTATTTAGTTTTCAAATAAATTAAATAACTAACAAAATATTTATATAAATAAACATTTGAATACATCACTAATATTTTACACATGTTTTCACACAATCGATGGCCATAGCCTATTTCGTTTTCCTGTAAAAAAAGTGACAGACATAAATACTATGATTTATGAAATATAATTTTCCATTTATATGTGAAATAAATAAGAAAGTTAAGAAATTCAGTAGCTATTTGTAACTGGTTCACTTTTTGCACAAACTTTTCAATCAAAACTTGTTTGAAATATTAATAATAACGATAAAAAAAATAGCTTAGAGTAAACATGCATTTCCGGTTTGAATATTTTTTCAAAATAGAAGATTTTTTTGCGATCCTTAAACAAATTTATAGTTGAAAGCTTCATGAATATAGCTTTGGCACTAGAGCGAAAATAGACTCGATTCAGGGAAAGTCAAAAGGTGAATTTCCGTTAAAATCTGAAGTCCAGTACTGTCTCATATACGAAAAACTATTAATGCAAGTTGGAGCAGATTCAATATTATATAATGAAACGTGTAGCAATCAAATGCTGCCGGAAAATATTTAAGAAGATTGCAATGGTGCTGCAGCCGTAGGCCATGTTAATAAAATAAAAAAAGTTGAGAATCCATCACGTGGTGAGTGTTTCGTTTTTTTGTTCGTTGAAAAGCATAGATATCAGATCAGTATTATATTTATATTGTTAGTGTTCAGCTAATAGCTCATGTTATAATAGCCGTGCACGTGAGACAAAGCTACTAGTTCGCGAGTGACCGCATGCAACATGTTATTAACGCTGCTGCTGTTAGGTGCGCTGCGATCGCTACCGTTGTAGTACATTTCAACCGTGCTCACAGCTAAACTAAACCTACATACCGTGCTTCAATTCCCGAACGATGATGGCGAGGAAAAATAAAATCACTCTTTATCGGTTTCACCAATCAATCGGTCAATCTTCTTCTTCGCTTGTTATTATTACACATATGTCTTTTACGTTTAGGTCGTTTTTTCTTCTTCTTCTTATCTATAGTCAAAGGTGGCTCGTATTTTGGAAAGTGATTGGGTAACTGTATCATTTACACCTTTCATATAATAATAATGACTAATTATAATTCTTGAAATGTCAATGAATTTATAGGACGTGTGTGTGTGTTTTATATATTTGTGATAATTATTGCTAGTGTGTTATTAAATTATTATATATAAAAAATTATTATACACTGTTTCGAGCTGATAGACCAATAAATATTTGATATTGGTCAATTTATCTGTTTTAAGTAGCTACTAGTAAAGGGCATAGAAAGTCTATTTCATTCAATTTACTATAGAATATGTTTGCAGTAAATTATCAATTAGTTTTACTACATTTCTTACATTAAAAAGAATATTCTTGAATCTTTTGAAAATGGTATTTGTTAACTTAAATCACAATTTCCACAGATATGATTCACGTGTACTGAAAGATTGTGTTACTCGTGATAAAAGTCGAAAGTTTCTTCACGGTTTAAACATAATTTTGTCATACTAAAATATTATTTTCCTAAGGAAATGTGGTAGTTTCGCTATTTAATGGATTTTTTAACTAACATTTGTTTTATTACCGGTTTCTTTTGCAATAAATAACAATTGTCAAAATGTATAGGCTCTATTTTGGCATAGTTTTCCACTCCGATCATTTATAGTTCTATTTTCGTACATATAAATGTGTTGTATTAGCATTTTAGGCTACTAATAGTGACAAAAAGTGTATTGTAAATGACGCTTAACGAATGGGCAGATGTAATTTAAGCTGTAGTTAAAGCGTGGGTTAAACTCCTGTGGGAAAAGTCAGGCTTATTTCCTATCTCTCCAAAAGTTTTCTGTAATAAAAATAATTGTTAGCCCAGTGTCCCCCATGGCTATTATCTAATATTTACCAACAAAAGGCGGTGATTTTTTTCAAAGAGGACTTTCGCAAGTCCCTCATACGTAAGTTCTCACGCATCGGACCCCAACTTCGATTAAACTCAAGGTGTGTGTGTGTGTGTGTGTGTGCATGGGGAGTACTTTGAGAAAGGGACATTCCCTTACGTATGTATGTACATACATACATACGTAGTATATCACCTATACAGTCATACATTTATCAAATACACACATATTTGGTCACATAAATATATATATATATATATATAAATATGATCGTTGAACACATGTTCATGTTTGATTTGTGTGAATGAGATGATTATTGTTTGATAATTTGATATGCTACGGCATGGGAGCTACTTGATAACACTGCCTACTTAAACACAATTGTGTTGCAAGGAGTTAAATATTTACTTTCATTTAATATTAGGGTAGGTACCTTTTTCTCCCAAACGTGTCGATTATCTTCAAATTTTGAAAGAATATGCTTGAATTCATATTAAAAGTTAATTACGAATAAAAACAGAAGTGTGATAAAAATCTAAATCGATTTTCAATATTTCGCAATGAACTTGACGATTCAACAGCTTGGCTGAATACAATAGTGTATGTACGAGTATACAGTGTGCCCGTTGTAAATTTATCAAACTGGCAGAAAAAGTCGTTTTGATTGCAATACGTCAACTATACAGCGGTTTAAAATTATTTTCGTAAAGTTTTTTTTTTCCTCAGTCTTCATACTTTTAAATGTGTGCCTTCGTGTGTATGTGTGTGATTTTCTTATTTATCCTGTTTTATGTTTGAATTGAATTTATTGCTTGCAACGCGAGCATTGAACGGGGCAAAAAACACTACGTGAGACGTGCGCAATTTTACAATAAATGTTGTTATAAATTTTAATTTGTGCGTTTGAACGGGTTTATTTTATATTATGTATGATTCGTGACTCTATATAAAATCGATGTTGACTGTTATGTTTTAGTTATGTTAATATTTATATATGTGTATCATAATAAGAAACGATCTTGGTGACAATTTTTTAATTTTTGATTTCTTTATATTTATGACTTATTATATATGTATGTATGTATGTATGTATATGGTATAGATTTCGTATTTAAAATAAAAATTAAGAGCCTCGCATAGATATTATCAAACAAAATATGTTTCGTTGTAATTTCCATGCAGTGAGTGCTTGATAAAATGAATGCCTGACGTAAGTTACCGAAATAATATAAGTACATAATTGAACAACCAAACAAAATTGAGTGAAATTAACTTCATGCAATTGCTTCTTTTAGTGATATTTTATTTGTCACTGCTTCTTTGTTTGTTGACAAGGTACAGGTTATGTTTTCACTTGCCTATCCAGATTTAAAATGCAAATTTGTTCTTGAAAATAATTGTCACATAGCAATGCCTTCTTGTATAAAAAGTATATAAGAAAAATCAAGTCACGCCCACATACTATTAAAATTGTCACTTATATTAAAATAATTGGTTAATAATTAAAATTGAAATAAAATTTATAATTAACACTAATCGTTGCATTCATTAAGAAATAAATAAATATTTTCCAATACCAATCGATCAATTTATATATATAAAAAAAAAAATTAAATTAGGTACCAAGTTAATTTGAATATTATTAATAATCAGCCTTTAGGCTTGCAATAATTAAATCATCCTTTATAATTGGGCGCAATATCAAATTCACCTACAAAAAATACTAGACATATCTAATTTATGACATTTTTTTTATCAGTGATCTTTTAATAACGTATCGATTAATACAGATAGCATTTACACATTTCGCAAATGGAACTATTATTAATAATAATTATGCTACCTTTCGAAATTGCATAATGCAAACAATAAATAATAAACTTTCTTTCGCCAAATGAGTGCACACAAATTAACCACAATGACTATATTTTTATATATTATTTAACGGTTTACAAAATCAAACTATGCTTATAACAATGCGTGCAGCACACCTATGCTATACTGGCTAATTTTACCATGAGACCAATTTCAAAATTACATATGTTAATACTTGCTTTTATGTCCTAGCATACCATATGGTGTAATCGGTAGTCTCTATCATGCATATTGCTAACTTGAGAAATTACTGCTTTTGCTACGGTTAAAGTATTATTACTTAAAACGATAATAATTATTTATCTATATCATTTTTAACAAGATCAATATATATATATAATATATATATATATATAATATATATATATATATATATATATATATATATATATATATATATATATATATATATATATATATATATATATATTATATATATATATATATATATATATATATATATATATATATATATTGATCTTGTTTTATATATATATATATATATATATATATATATATATATATATATATATATATAGATTTTACTGAATAGAAGCGACCGCGACGTGTTGTCCAAATTGAACATAATTTAATTGAAATACACCTTTTGACCTTTCCTGAATCGAGTCTGACTATTTTCAGAATGACGTTCGTGTGTGGGCGCTCTACAGCCAAAACTGTTGAAGGTCAATTTATGAAACTATAAACTTGAAGTAACTTTTTATTTTTGAAAAGAATAATCAAAGCGGAAGTACATGTCTATGTCTTGCGGTTTCTACAATATTTCCAAAACAGCAGCACTTGTCATAATAATTTCTAATATAGCGAAATACAAAATATATTTCTTGAATTTTTAATGTCCTGCTCTATATAAGATAGTCCAGTGCAAGACATCTGCAGTAGATGTTTTTTTTAATAAAATGTTTAATGAAGATATGTTTCGAAATTTGGTAAATTACCAACAATCATACTTGAAAAATCTCATAGCAATCGCAGCGGGCGCGCAAAACAATGTGTGCAGGCAAACGTGCAAATAACCATCTACTTGATTACAATCTGTTGGGCTACATAACAAAAATTGCTACCGTAAAATTTATCTTGAACTGTAATCGCAGTGAGTAATGACAACGATTCATTTGTCATTACAAGCTGCCATTTACCTTTTGTATTCATGACGTGAATTCGCATAAGTAATTATTACATTTGTAATTTAACGTGTTTGCATATGTAGTATGTGTTAATTTTATTTCCACTTTTGTGAGCGATAAAATTAGACAATAATGTTGAGCATATATTAACATTTTTCATAATTGCTATCTAATTAATGTAATTGTTACATAAGTTCGTTAATCTTTGGATACATTATTTTGTTTCGAATTTATTGCGGCGGAGGGGGGAGGGGGAAATCATCTATTGGTGGAGATGTGAATATGAAATTTATTTCATTACGTATAGTATTTCTTTGTTGCAGTGCCTACAAATAGTAGCATTCTTTTTTGTTTGTGATTATGATTATCTCAAACATGATTAGTATGTATAAAACTCAAGGGCTCAGCCTAATTATATAACTAACCAAGTTATCATGATTTACTGTATCATTAGTAGTTTGATTGTGATTTGCTTGGGCCAAAATGAAGTTGATATTACGCATCGTGTTCTTTGACCACTACTTATAGGTGTTATATGTTACTTGTAATATTATTATTTATCAATTGGCATGTGAAGCATCTCTGTAATGTTTTTAAAAATAAAAATTTTATACAATTTTTAAACCTAGCAAGTGGTATTTTTTTTCCAGTTGTATTTCTGGTTATATTTCAAAGTTGTTTTCTTGTTACCAAATCTTTTAATTTTATCAAAATTTAAATAGATATATTTTTACTATAGTAATATGAAGAAATTATAAAATGGATACAATTTATTTAAAATCAAACCGATCATTGACTGATTAACTAAAATGGGAGCAAAACCTGACAGATATGTTGATATACAATTATTATTTATGTTAATTTTCAACGATTTACGTTAATTGTCTACATAAACGTCATTATAATTTATATTTCAAAGGCAACACATTTTGAATTCTAAAAGATTTAAAGTAAATTAGTGATATTTATAATAATAAAATCCAGGCCATACCTTTGCACGATATCAAATACCTATTGGAAACTTTATTAGCTATGCCCAGTTGCATAATTTCCAGTTTCTGTAAAAATAAACATAATTTTAACAGCCATACCAAATATCATTTTCATTCGATGTTATTTAATTTTATCTAGAGGATACAAATAATAGAAAGTCACAGTGTAGGCCTGTAAGAGTTAACAATAGACATGAGGATAAAAATAGTTTTAAAAATATTAATTCTTACATTTGAATAGATTGTTTTAGCATTTGGTTGGAAAAAATAAATTTAATTTTACTTATTGTGGCTTGAGTTGATGATTTGTGGTATTTCACCGTTATAAAATTTTCCATCTATTTCAAGATAAAGGCAAAAAAAAATAATACGATGAATTTACGTATAATAAAATGCTAACAAAAGCTACCAGTCGAACGAATATGTTAATAGAAACTTATGAATAAATATTTATTTTTATGTTAATTGTTTATTGATTAATATGCTGGATCCTTATAAATAAAAATAAATTCAAAATTACGTAAATTAATGTTACTTGTCGCTTGTTTTTATGATTTTGTGTTTAGAACCCGGTAGATCCTTTGTAGGAGTAGTTTTTTTTTCTTTCTGTTAATTGTCGACAATTAGTTACATGCTGAAGCTACTAGCAAGTAATAAAATCTATCAATGTTTTAGCTATTATAATACATTTGTTAAAATCGAATAATAATCAAATTTTTAAAATAAAAGGATAGCGTATGTATGCAATAATGATATGAAATATAGGGGGCCAGGTTAGCTTAGATATAGGTATTAGTTACGGTAAATAGAGGCCAGACAACACGCTGAAGAGGGAACATTCCTAAAATATTAGTGTAATATTGCAATAAATATGTGATATTTGAGCGAAAGTCCAACATAATAGTATCAATTAGTGTGTTTTGACATCTTTTGTTATTTCATTGCAATGTCTTCAGTCTGTGGTACGCCCCCACGTCGCGTCGTTACCCTCTACTGTGGAATGCTGCATCTGTATACAAATGTACCCAGCCAACTCCGCACTACCCTCTTATGTGTCCAATCACCTGTTGAGCGCTGTAGCGCGCGCACAGTCAGATACTTTTTAATGAGAACGCACGACGTAAGAAGGGGTATGGAGGGGTGAGAGATACCGCGCTTACCCAATTATCATGCTAATTTAAAATAAATTAGGTGATTTATTATTATGGAACCCGGGGTGCAAAAGAATAGGCTACGCAGGCAAATATGCAAATTGTCTACGTGGGAGTTTTTGATCTTGAAATTTTAATACCGAAATTAATAAGAATTACCGTGTTATTTCCCACTAAACAGAGAGACGAAATTCATTCCATATATAAAATGTTTATTATTGGCCTGTATAAATATACGTATTTATTAGTTATTAAATGTAATCTTTTTTCTTTCTTCAATTATGTCAAATAAGTACAATAAGATAAGAGACTGTGTGAGTGACCATGATGCATGTATGTACGAGGGTGGTCCGAGCATCTCTGTAACCCGTCCAAATAGTACTCGGCGTTTTTCTCTGCAAAATAATTGTTCACGAAGGTCATGATTGCCTCTTCATTCGACGAAAATCTCTGTCCTCCGAGCGCAATTTTTAGATGAGGGAACAAAAAGAAGTCGCTTGGGTGAGTAAGGCGGATGATGGTCAAGCAGTTCAAACCGTAATTCGTGGATTTTTGCCATGGCAACCGCTGAGGTGTACATACATAGGAGATATACTCGTATAAATATATCTATTGCAAAATATAAATCAATGCAAATCCGATTCCTACAGTGAAATATATAATAATGGGGGAATAATTTGTACCTATTAAGTGTCGGGATGCTTTTGGGGCGTCGGAATTTTTTATACTGACATATAATATAATGTTATTTTAATTTATAAATTGGATTATCAAGTCATTCTTTTGTCGTACAACTCTATCTTGACACATGTTACGCGGTTCATCTATTTTCTTCATGGGCTGTTTGATCACGGCATGTTTCAATTGCAATCATACTTATCCATTTACATCGCCCAAATGACATTTTTTCAATATCGTCTTACACCAAAATTATCTTCTTTCAATATCATCTCTAGAAAATCGCTTTTCTACTTGAGCCATCGTCTTTTTTCCCTCTGATACAAACGTAGCAACGAAAAACGCATTGAACATGATTAGATTTGCATTCTGAAACGTATTAATATGTTTTTGTAGCAAATATTCTAATTATGATAATTCTACTTATCTATCTAGGTATATGAATATCGAATTGTATTTCTTTGAAAATACAAATTTCCAATTTATATTCATCTATACGTATCAATAGTTTGCACCTAATAAATACAATATTCTTTCATCAAATCCGTCAAGATATGTTTTTTCTATGTGGAGAGAAAATGAAATCTTTGTTCTATTTTTGTAAAACTTTCAATGTACTCTCTAGTCCGACGACGACGACGACCACGACCTCCCATTCTTTTAAAGTACCGGAACTCGAAAAAAACCTATAATTTAAATTAGGCTTATGCGGAGTAAGTACTTACGCATTTGCTTGTGTAGTATTTATTGATTAATGTGCACAAAAACAAGTAGCCGAAACAAATAGTAATGAATGTTGAAACCTAATGAGCAGGTTAATCAACACCGCCCACTTTCAACATTTTTCAATTTCCGTTCGACACAATTCAAGTTACTACTGTACATACATACATACATAGGCATATATATATATATATATATATATATATATATATATATATATATATATATTCGGACTTTGGTTTAGGTATCGCAGTGTTGTGAAAATGATTTAGAAATTTATGTCAAATTTTACGATAGCATTATTAATTACACGATTAACACTATTCTCCGTCGTTTCACTTTTATAATTGCATAAGAAAATAATAAATAAGAAAGATTAACATATTATCTTCAATAACTATTTCATATTCAATAAACTGGATTTTCTGCAAAACCTCTTCAAGTTTTGCTGCTTGAATTGAGCTTATAATAAAGATGCATAATGCCATCGAAATACCAACCGATAGATGGAAATATGTTTGAATGCATGACCGTTAAAAAAAGCCCACCCCTAAGGCAAACTCTGCCCGGCAAACGAACATATGCGTATAGGTAGACATCATCTGAAGAATGAACCTCGTCCCATATAAGAATGGGGCACGTGGGGAATGAAATCTTATTATATCATTGTACACCTTGAGTCTATTTGTATCCAAGGAAAAAAACGTTACACACGGTGACGTCGAAGGAAGAATCGGCATGTTCAGTTAATCCAAACCACGATGGATTAGAAACGTTTCATAATATACGTATGTATATTTCTTTAAAAACTTTAGCCAAAACTATATTATTGAGAATAATTATTTACAGTTCTCTTCTTACCTATATTTACCATCTTACGCAAATATTTTAACTTTGCCAATATTAAAAATCTGTCGTAGACAACCAGAAAATAGTGTTAGTGAATCATTTTTATCTATCATCATTCCAATATTTTATTTTTTTCTTATAAAACATTCTTGTAATATTGATTATAATTTTATTGTTTAAAATACCTATTATATACTTAATGATATGAATCCCTAATGATTTCCAATGTTTTCTACACTATGCGGTACAAATTATTTGCTACAATGCGTTTTTTATTTGTTTCGTACGAATGTACATAATTAAAATTCAATTACATCCACTTTATTGTAATGTGAAAATTAATTTTAAAACAATGATAAAACCACAAATGTAAAATGATTAGCAAGATCCCATTAAGTTTCATGTTCCATAATTCCAAAATAACTGGAAATATTTGATTTACCAGAAATTCTGGACTTGTATTCCAGCATTAGGTATTAGAATTAAAATATTTTCGACGGCATTGTAACGAAAATGACTGTATTTGTGGTCTGATAAGTTAGATATAATTTTTAAAATAAAATTGTTGATTGTTAAACACCGCTACGTTTTTTTAGCAACTACTCATATGCACCGAACCAAAACCAAATGAGTGTAATTTCTAAGAAACTTCTCCGCTATCACTTGGCGCTTCACTGGTGCTCTCTGTACCGGAAAGACAACTCACAAATCTGATTTGTAGAATGACGACCACAAGAGAGTGTCTTGTAATAAACTCAATTAAAACACAATTTTATTGTTATCAAATTGATACATTCGACATTTGAGGACTTTTAAACATGTACATCTTTTGATTAAAATATATTATTTTAATGTCCAATGTTATTAATAATTCAATGTTGAAGAAATGAAGATAAATTACGCAAATGTCTCCAAGTTTGATTATTTTGATGTATCATAGTTTCTGTATCAGAATTTGGGTATCTGGAAAAGGTGCAGTTTCACTGAAAGACATTGGTAAATGTGGATATAGTGACACAACTTTCTAAGTTGCTATCAATTGCTTGGTTGGTACATACATACGTACGTACATACATTTTCAGTCGATGTTTATGTCTATATTTAATTATCTTTAGAATAATGATCTCTCCGTAGCGATTATTCTATTATCTTCTTTCGATTTTTAAGATGAAATAGAAGTAATTTTTATATAACGTGTTAAATAAATCCTAAACGGCGTAGATACAAATGTTCTGTGTATTATTGAAAAGAATTTTAAAGTAACTTTTTGACACTGCAATAAATGGTTTACTGCCCACACAGAAAAGGCCCAAAGTCTGTAAACATGTGTCATAAATGGCAAGACTCTGTAGGCAAACAAGGTGCTAAATACCTTTCTTTGACCAGTGGTCTTTGCGAAGGCGTTTGCGCTAATCTCACTATGAAGAATCATCACTGTGCGCACAAGAAAAACAGCAAAGAAACCGCTCGTGCGTACTTACAATCATCCAGTTCCTTTTTAACACACATATACAAGTCATTTCCTCAGAGAACTTTGCTTGGTGACTAGATGTCTCTTTCGAAACATCTTGCCAGTTGCCGCTTTTGCTCTTTTCTTCTTACTGAGGGGGTTTCTTACATCGGCCGGCCCTTTTGTTGTTTTCAAAAGGGCACGCGACGTTAACCAAATAAAACATAATTTATGACATCGGTTGTGCATGTGTGCGCGTATCTGTGTAGGAGTTAAACACACATGAGTCAATTATTATTTTCGTTTTAATAGGTGAGAATTGAATTTAATTGTTTTTTGAATAAATTTAAATCGTGTTTTATTTGACTAAACATTGCACTTAATTGGTAAATTGTCTCAAGTCTGGTTCATTAATTAGCAAATTAACACAAATAAAAAATCTGTTTTAATGTGTTTGTTTGAATACAAAATGGTTTATTAGATTTAATTCATCACAAATAAACTTAATGTGTGATACTAATTAGATAGAAATAAATTTCAATGCTTTTGATCCCAGTATTCAGAGTCCTTTTTGTGAAATTGTATCCAACCCTCGCGATTAAAAGTGAAATCATATTTAACTTCTTTAACGTCTTTAAGTTAAAAAATGTTGAAATTGGAATATGCGCCGCAGAACCATTATTAGCCCGTTATAATTATGAATTATAAAATGCAATAAAAGTAAATTAAATGTAATGAATATTTGACATTTATCTATCGACAATAAAGTGCAAAATATTACTTACAGTATACATTTACATATAGTGTTAATACCTTCCGTAGATGTCTTTAGCAACTAAGTGGCACTATTGCTAATTTTCTCATACTGACAGATTTACTTGCTAAAATTGTAGGAGTGATATTGTCATTTTCATCATACCAAAAAAAATTATTCATGTCTAGAGGTCTGTATGTAATATGTATTGATTTTGTAACCTTACATTATATTCATTTCATTTATAATTATTGATTAATGTTTGCTTCTTTGCACAACGTTTGATTTCTTTTAAAACAAGCATTGGCTTCGCAAATGCTCAGAGCCGGAAAAAAACAAAAACAGTTCAATTGTTTTTTATTTATTTTAAAATTTATTATTTTCATTATTTTTTAAGGTTTTTACTTATAACCTGAATAAACGTAGATTTTTTTTGATATAATTAATATTTTTATTAGTGAGTTTTTTTAAAAAAAATATGTTCATTATTTTTTACGACTTTCAGTTACAATCTGAAAAATGTTTAAATACATCAAATAATTTGGAATTTTACGTAGATTTTTTTGATATAATTCATATTTTTCTAAGTGCTTTTTAAGGTGTAATTTTTTTTGCGGGCTCAATATCTCCTGAAGTACGGCTCTGATTGGATTTAATTTCCTATCGGATCGATTCGGGCAGCTACACAGTATGTGTGCCAAATTTGGTCGAAATCGGCTTGGTACCTTCAGAGGAGTAGATGCGCAACTTTAATTTTACAACTAGCGAACGAGCGACCAACATGTTACCAAGTACGAGGGTGGTCTGAAAAGTTTCCGACCTCAACATGAAGATAGCAGCACTCGTAAATAAAAGCTAGGGATTTCGTTGTTCAACTGTTGACAGTTACTCACCAAAGTTTCAGCCATTTTGGACGCGCAGTTGTTATGTAACAGTCGTTTGAGTGAGTTGATGTGAGTGTTTTTATGAAAATGGACAGAATCGAGTATGGAGCTGTCATCAAATATTTGTTTTTGAAAGGCAATACGCCTACGCAAATCAAAGATGAGTTGGATTCTGTGTATAGGGACTCTGCACCATCATTTACCACAGTGAAACTTTTCAGACCACCCTCGTATATGACATATTTGCATTTTCGGAGGCAGGGCGATAAATGACGAACTTTTTATTAAGAAATTTTTCAATCCGAGAATGTTACAGATAAATTATGCAGACAAACACTTAAGCTCTTCGATACTAGGTACGGTGAGCTAAACATTGTAAAATTGAATTTATATTTGGAAATTAAATTCAAAGTAGTACTTTGACCGGAACTTTAAGTATTTAAATATCCAAACCCTAATCGGGTAACATAAATTTGAAAGAAATTATTTTAAATATTAAGTTATGCAATAGATTAACCATTATAAATATATTTATAGACTAAACTAAACTATAACTTTTACTATTCGTAATAATAGCGTAGCCCGCTATCGCTGATAGTTTTAGAACCTATTAAAAATGCTAGTGAAACAGGAGACTGTCTGTATTTGTATATAAAGTAGTCGTCATAAAAATCGTCCGCTATATAGAAAGAAGTCAGGTAGTTTAAACATTTTCTTTAATCTTGAACATAAAATCCAGCATAGCC
Organism: Nebria ingens riversi; assembly: GCA_018344505.1. Taxonomy (NCBI): domain Eukaryota; kingdom Metazoa; phylum Arthropoda; class Insecta; order Coleoptera; family Carabidae; genus Nebria; species Nebria ingens. The sequence goes on along the minus strand of JADQWA010000072.1, from coordinate 7,468 downwards.
GGCCACGGCCAGGTACACACACACACACACACATACAAACGGTTAAAATTATACGATGTAAACGATTCTTGCATAAAAGCATTCTGTGAAATTATAGATCAGCGCGGCGGTGGGCACAGTTAAGATGGTGGTTGATGTTTTTGTTTGGTAGTCTAATTTAAGGCTGGCTTGCGGGCGGCGCGGCGCTGCGACCACTGGCTATTCCACCTCACTGTCTGATGTTACAAATGCAAAATACGCGTACTATAATATGCAGGACTGGACTTATGATTTTCATATACTTACCTACAATTAGGTTCATTTAGATACTAGATACTATATGGAAAATTCGTCTATTGTAATGGTTTTTCTTATTTTTTTTTTGTATGTTGTGATAATGGAAAACATTTATAATCTCGACATTAGTACCTACCTATATGAAAAATTCATGCAATGGATAAAACAGAGTGCCACGATTACACTATATGTGATAATAATCATGAACATATATTGCTTATATTTGATTTTACTGTAAAAGTTGTGTTGTTTAAGATAAGAAGAATTATTTATATGTATATATTTTTAAAGTGGAAAAATCCACCAATGGTGATGCAACAATAATTTGCCTTAATTTTTAATTCATACCCCAAACTTAATGATTAAATATAGCCTATATATCTGGCAATAAATACAGATACATTTGCGTTCTCTAAACGGAGAGATACTAATTGTAATTCAAAAAAAATATATATATATACATTAATTGAAAAGGAAACAATTGCCATCGTTTTATAAACCGTTACCTTTTAAGAGTCTTGACAAAAATTTGATCATTTTAATTACCTAATAGCAGCGAAAAGACCTAAATAAATGCGAGGATGGAATTAGGTCAAAGATATCTAAATGGGTAGCCAAAGACAATATGAATAAATATTAACTTTTTTTGTCATTTAATTAAATTAATATAACATTCCATTCCTGGAAATACATTATAATCTCTGTATTTTTACACTTTTCGATAGGGTCCTATCCTGGTTTGATGTGACATAGGATAGTGTATTGGTAATGCTTAACAGCTTAAAGCTCGAAGGCTATCCATATAGGTATATGTATAGTTGTTGGTACTCCCGCTGATTCAGTATTGAAGGCACAGCGAGACATACCGCCGATCAGATAGCAATCGCCAGAAAATTATATTTCATTTCGCGTAAAATTTGCAAATCGTAAATTGTACACTTGTTATAATATTATATTATAAACATAGGTAGGTACTACGTTTACGTATCCAGGATGGATTCGGTGAGGTGTCTCGGGGCGGTGCCACCAGGTTCCGCTTACAGCTGCCTATTTAACTCACTCGGTGTGATGCTAAACACGACGGCCATCAACTGTGAAACAAATAAAGATAAAATCAGTCTATAAACGCAGGTTAACTTCGCATATCTTAAATTAAAGACAGGGTGGAATCATTTCTTAAACTTTGTGTGTATAATGAAATCTTTAAAAAAAACATCGGCCATGTGTTGGCCCTAAACTTTCTTTTACGTAGTAAGTATATTTAGATTTGATAGTATATAAATAAAAATATAAAATGTTAAAATTTCAAGAAACTATTTTCATTCATTATGTCCATAAAATTGTAGAGTTAGTTTATTGTCAGATTTCCAGAGAAGACATATGTATTTTAGATTTTAAATGTTGGATTTTATAGTAGTATAAAGAAAATATCATTATTCATTGCATATATTAAAAATTATTATGGCCGGGCATTTTTTAGTTTTCAAAGTAACTTTAAACCAGAGAAAATATTTATATATAATATTTTAAATTATTTACTAACCTTTGTAACGCCTTTTCAATAAACTCATTTGCGACACTGACAATAAATGTTAAATGTCAAAATATTTGAATATTAAAAACATTTGACATGCATAGTAGATACGATTTATTATATATAATTTTCCATACTTATGTACTATGGCAATATAAATAGGATAATAGCAATTTTCTCGTAACTGGTACACTTTTTCAAGAAATGTTTCAAACTAAAGTTGTTCAAATCATTAATATCTTTAACATTAATTATAACTATTTTACTGTAAGTGCAGCCGTTTCGAAGATATGCAAAAAGTGACTCAAGTAAACATGCACTTCCGGTTTGAATATGCTTTTCAAAAATTGTAGTTTTCCTCTCAGGCATATACAAATCTTAGATTTAAAGTTTCATCATTTTATCTTTAACGGTGTAGGCTGTAGAGCGCATACAGACTCACAGACACACACACACACACAGGCTCGATTCAGGGAAGGTCAATAGGTGTATTTCCGTTAAAATTTCGTGCAATTTTTTTTTCGTGATTACAATTCTTACTTATTACTTTGTAAAAGAAAGTAAAAACAGGATCCTATGATGGATTTTCTTATACGTAGTAGGTACATCTACAAAAAATTGTAATGATTGATTATTATTATTATTATGAGTGTAAATTTGTCAGTTTTCAAATGAATGAAAATTATTAAATACCTAATAAAATATATTCTTCAATGCTACATATTATCCTTTTAAACAATTTCTTACTCAATATATTTTCCGCCTACTACTCGTATTTCTGTATTGACTGGAATAACTAAATTCCTGCGAAATTGTTTTTAGTTACATTATATCTAGTTAAAATAGTATTTCCATGTTAAATTGTAAACCAGTGAACAATATCTTTCTGCATAGGTATATGAAACGTAATAAGATTCGTATATTATGTAGGATAGGTAATAATATACATCCATAGTCCCACTCGTTGCGAATATTGACTAAATTTATCGCGTCTGTTTACGATTGTATGTAATTTGTTCTCATATTCAGAATATTAGGATGATATTGTATGCAGCCATCGCAGATATGTTTATGTTTAGTACAAAATGAAGATAATGCCTTAATGCAATTTGACTGTTATTGGAATTTATCGCCGATAATCTTTGTTCCACCCACTATCTACATATGTTTCTATATGCATCAACGAGGCAGACGTTATGTATGCTTTACTAAAACTGCGAATATTAAATGTCACTTTGGGATATCTATAATTTATTAACAGTAAGTTTCGCCGATATATAATACGAATTTATTTCAACATGTGAAACTTATGGTTTTAAAATCTTTTTCCAGGAAACATACATGAATGTCTATTTGGTCTAATTTCGGTCCGAGCCTTCGAGAAGTAAAATGGTATCTATGTACATACATAACAGTGGAGTAAGTATGAATAAAACTTCATAAATGCACAATGCATTGATTTTTCAACCAGTTATTCTTTATATAGTCCGTCAATAATGAAAGTTTTAGTAATAATAAATACAGTAGTTCTAAAAGTTTCTATTGTTAAAGTGCGAAAAGCCAGAAATGTTTTATATGTTATGGAAATCTATAATCATGATAAAATATGAAATCTAAACGTCCAAACATAAAATATTCAAATCCCCTATGAAATATATAGCAAATATTTACAAGGTGAAACTTGTCAGCTTAAGAAAAACTTAAGCTGTAATCATTTATATATAAAAATAAAACGTTTTAGCAAAGGAGGAGCTACAATGCATTTGGATATTTAATCATGCAATTACAACAAAAATGTGTCCCATGATAACAAATTAATTGTTTTCAAATCCAAAAATATAGGTACATGAATAAAAATTAATATAATACAAATGATGCATTATAATTGAGTTATATATAATATTATAATTTCTTTTCCATACCTATAAAAAAGTATAATCAACGAAGCATAGAAAAAAAAGTTGATTTCATTGAAAGAAATATTGTATTTTATATGTTTGATTGATATTGTTCTCCTCTAAGCTGGGTGTTAGTTAGGTGACAGTGCACATACTAGGATAGTAATTATGGTGAAAGTGTCGGCGACCCCCGCAGTTCACGCAATGCCCGCCGCTTATAGAGTGTGAAATATTATAGGTATTTTTTCTAATAATTTAATTTACATAAAAATATCAATAAATAATCTACCTCTACCTACTAATGCTATTACTAAATAAATAAATATTCAAAAATGAATTATGATTCTTATACTCGTTTGCACCAACACGACTTCATTTTAAATGATGCTTGTTTTTATTTGATTTATAACTAAGTGAAATTTAATCAATTGCAACATTCTTACTGGGAACATATTTAATTAGTGTAATAGGGAACGGAATTTTTAAAATAATAATAATACTATACATATTTGGATTGGTGCGCAGTAATCAACAAAAATAACAATTCGGGTACCTCGGTGAATTATCAATCTTTTTATGTTACTACTGTCCAAAATCTAGATTGTTGGCGTATATTATTAACGCAGAGTTATTTATTGATTTTTAAAATGCAGTTAATTTATGAAATACTAAGAAACACCCTAGGAAAAAGCATTAGCTTTATGTATAAATTGAAATTCAACCTTACATGTGTTGTTGATTATGAATAATTAACTTAGGGAATTATTCTAAGTATACTATCAGTTACCTCGGGTTTTTATTTAGTTAGTTAGCTTTATTTTAGGTAGTGTTAACCGCCCCACACTCTGAAATAACAAGTAATAGGAATAGTAGGAAAAAAACTTATTCATATTTTCTAACATTTTTTTTACATACTTTCTAATAATATACTTTGCCATTTGAAACAAATCAAAAGCATTTTTCCGAACAGCTTTTATTTTTGTGTATCATAAATAATAAGAAAGTTAAAGCCGCTGCTGGATTTACTAAAACATTTTGTTACCTATGCAGAAGATTGCTAGCATGTGATCCCCGGTTGACTTATGTAAGTGCTCCATTTACTGGTCTATAGTTGAATATAGCTTGTTGTAAATATTACCTATATTGTAATTTAATAAACTCCAAACACTTGAACAAGACAAAATGATGCTCTAAATTGTATTATTTTGAACATATGTTATAGTATATATTAATAATTAAATATAAAATTTAGCGACCAGCATGCATATGATTAAGCACGAACATGGTCTAATTTGTGCCATTGCAGTCCTTGACATAGCGTGCGGTTGTTAAATAGAGTACCTAGCACAATAATTAAAAATGCCTGGTTGGTAAAAATGGTAAAATCCAATCAAAATGAACCTTGGTAAAAGCGCAAACACAGTTGGTTGGTTTTGAAGTGTCAGTGCTGTATCTGTTCTTGTAAACAGGTATTAAAGAGGTGACAATTAAAAACCCCCAACGGAGCGGATCGTAAACCGTGCATGCGTCTGTCAGTGGCGGCGCACACGGGGGCTCCGTCGCGGAACACGCGAACCGCGCACTCTATGCGCACGCACACTGAACACGCAACACAAAATTGCACTCACTTAGAGTGATTTATTAAATGAAAATATTTTGATTTTTCAAATCTTTTAAACCAAATAAAAATCAGTCCATTTATTTATCTTATTGGTATACGTATAAAATAATATATTTTATTATTATAAATCTTTAAATGAATTATTAATTAAATATATTTCATTATACAACTTACTGCGGCGAATTAAAATAAGGGAAGATTACTGATCTAAATAAACAGAAGGTCCGTTTTTTGAGCGATGGTCCCATTTAATTAGACGAATAGTGAAAATTAAATTGTCACGAGTTTGATCAGTGTTATTTGAGATTATGAAATACAAAATATGTAGTTCTGTAAAGCAATGCAACAGATTTGCGAACGGAACATTAAATATGGAATGAATTTGCATGTGTGAATATTTATGTTGAATATTGGTATTTTTATGTAGGCGATGCCGTAGTAAGTAAAACCTGTGACACGATACATACACACACACACACACACAAAACATGTTTATATTAGTTGCGCAGATCACAGTAGGTGATGTTTGGTAAGTGGCGTGTATACGATTTGGTGCGAATTCCGAAAGCAGGGGGAAGTTTTAATTAACGCAAATTATTATTACTACATACACACGCACATATGCGGACCGATTTTTATGTGCGCTGCCCGCGTATATTTTTTTTCTCTCTCTCTCTTTCCGGCAGTGATTTATAATTCCAGTGCGAATTGAAAAATGTCGCGCGCTCACTGGGTGAGATAAAATAAAAGAACTGAAAGTGCGTTTTAGTTTACGTGCTCGCCGCATGACCATCACTGAGTTGGCTCTTATTTTTTATTATTTATAAAATATACGTATTTCTAGTGCACAACTTGTCAATGATACTTTATGAAAGTTTAAACATTATTTAGATTTTATGGTAAAATTCTAAAAATGTGCATTGGCATTTTCTATATATTTATAAACAAACATATGCGAGAAAACGAATGCTTACTCTTATCATATCGTTTCATACCGACACCAACCAAATAATTTTAATTAAACATTTATGTAAACAACTCTAATTTGGCGTCTACACTATATAATAATTATAGTATTATTATGCTATCCTAATACAATAAGTTATACATATTTATACTAATTATCCGTTAGACTTATTCATTTTGATTTTATTTATTTGTTATAATTTCAACTAATACAAACTTGTTAATTTTGTATCTTATAATAATGAAAACTAATAGTAATAACAACACTAGTATACAAAATGTCCATTAGTGCAAGAGCGAGAAATGCTTTATACATATGTAATGTAATGCACTTTTATTTTTTTGATGCAAGAAAGCACTGGTAATACGATATACTTATATTACAAATATTTACAAAAGATATTTGTATTATTATTAAGTTTATACTAGTGAAATAATAATCTGTCTAAACCGTTTGAGTAGTGTAAATAACTAACAAAATATCCCAACAAGATACAACTAATATGTTTTATTTGGTTGCTATATACATACATACATACGTATATGTGATTGTTATTTTGCAAGTTTACTACGCCCACTCAGCTAGAGTTATTGTGCGCCCGATTAAAAGCAAAATAATTTTTGTTTTTTCACTTGCATCGCAAGGTGCAACACTCGAGATTATTCAAATTTTATTGCATTAGCTAACGTGTCATTAAAAATTATTCCGTACAATTTACTAAGTGTAAAACTTTTAGACACGCTGAATATAAAATTATAAATCTAGCCACCTTTTGCTAATAGCAAAAGGTGGCAAATAGGACTTTTTGTTTCAAGAAAAGCAGATTACTTAACACACACACAAATAAAGATAAACAGAAGCGATTACAGAATCGTTTTATTGGCTGCATTATGAAATCACCTGTTGCTCGTGATGCTATTAGGTTTAGATGCAAAATGAAGTTGAACAGAAACAATTCAATATGTGTGCGTGTGTGTGTGTGTGTGTGTTGTTGCACATGAGATGCAGCCAATTATTTTGATTACAGTAGCTGCTGCTATTGCTGTGTGAGTGAGGTGGTAATTGATCTATATTTGACCTAGTTTAACCCCGTTTGTGCTAAACTCTATATAATATAGATATCTTTTATGTACATTTTTAAGTTGTCCTATGTACAGTCGGGATCTTAAGTC
>JADQWA010000071.1:69982-89872 GCA_018344505.1 Nebria ingens riversi | reverse complement strand
GCCAACACATGGCCGATGTTTTTTAAACCAGTTCAACAAATTACATTTGTTATTTCATGGTGCGGATGACAATTTAAGTGGCAGTGTTAGAGTCGGTACTTGATGTACACTCTCGTGGCTAATGTTAATCTGTGTGATTTTTATTTAGTCGTAATGCTTGGTGATGGAGTCGTATTTGGCGTTCAAATAATGTTGGTCAATGTTTGTTTTCTTAAGTGGGAGCGGGTTAAGTTTTTTCGTCTTCGGAGCTTATGAGCTTGTCTTGTGGTAACCGTTTCTTGAGCCTTCGCTTTTTGGTTCGTTCACCTAGGTGGAAGTGATCTGCCCCTGGACAGAGTGGTATTTTGGATAGGAAGCTTAGCGTTGTCTTATTAATGTAGTGTTCTATAGTATTCACTTGAAGTTCTCTGTGGATTTGCGAGTTTCTTATGGACCACGGTGCATTTGTAGCTATTCTCAAGACTTTATTCTGGAATTTTTGTACCTTTTGGATTTGATTTGTTGACGCTGTTCTCCATATTTCGCAGGCATATGTTACTACAGGTCTTAGTATAGCGGTATATATTAGTTTCGCGCATTCTGTTCTCAGTGATGATTTTTTATTGATGATTGGGTAAAGCATGCCTAATCTCTTATTAGCTTCGGTCTAGATGTACTCCTAGGTATTTAATTGTTGCATTTATAGGATTCCATGGGATGTTGACGTCATTTATGGTAATGTTGTCTGGGTCATTTATATGTCGAAGGGTGAAGATTTTGCATTCGCATTTTTTTTTCATTTAGGACTAGTCCCCATTTCTTCATCCATTTGGTTATTTCGTTAGTGGCGAATTGTAGTTTATTTTTGGCGGTGTTAATGCAGTGATCTTGTGTTATTACTGCGGTGTCATCTGCGTGCATGGCAAGACTTGAGCTATCAGTTGTGGGCACGTCGTGCATGTAGATGTTAAATAGGATTGGGCCGAGGATCGATCCTTGCGGGACACCTGCTTGAATGCTTTTAGGTTCCGACTTGCGATTATTTATTACGACTTGGAATGTTCGATCTTCGAGAAAGGATCGGATATTATGATATAGATAGGAGGGAATATGAATATTTTTAAGTTTGTGGAGTAAGCCTTCGTGCCAGACTTTGTCAAAGGCTTGCGCTACATCTAGGAAAGTTATTATTGTATTTTGTTTCTCTTCGAATCCTCTTGTTATTATTTCTACAAGTCGTAGTAGTTGATGGTTTGTGGAGTGATGGTTTCTGAATCCGAATTGATAAAGTGGAACGGGATTGTAAGTTGAAAGATATTCTTCGAGTCTTGTTTTTATGGTTTTTTCATAGAGTTTGGATAAGGTGGGAAGTAAGCTTATTGGTCGATAACTTGATGGGTTGTTCTTAGGTCTTCCGTGTTTGTGGAACACGATAATATGAGCGTGTTTCCGTTTCTTTGGGAAGTATCCCTTTGCCAAGCAGCTAAGAGCTTTTCGAGGTAGATTTTTTTGGATAATGTTTGGAATTTGATCGTGTCCGGGTGTCTTCTTGATTACGAGTTTATTGTTGAGGGATTTCAATTCTTTTGGGGATATGGGTTTCATAGTTTCGAGGGTAAGAGCGGGTTCATCGATTACTTCGAGTATTTCTTCGTTTACGTCGTTGGCGATTGGTATGAAGACGTTTTCGTAATAAGTTGCAAATAAATTGCATTTTTCTTCATCGCTGGAGTAGGTGATGTTGGTCGGATGATTGTGGGTTGCTTCAAGATTTTTTTGTGGTTTGCCACAACAATTTATCTCCCGGGCTGATTTCTCCAAGATATTTTTGGTATTCGTTGATTCTATGTTGTTCTAGTTCACGGTGTACTTGATGTGTCAGTTTATTTAGTTCTCTTTTAAGCTTTTTATCATGCATAGTTTGCCACAGTCTTCGCGTTTTGTGTTTTTGTCGTATGAGAAGTTGTGTGGGTTCAGGGGTGATGTTGAAATTTGCACGTGTAATTTTTGCCGATCGTGTAGATTCATGTGCCGCGGTAGTTATAGCTGCAGTGAAGTTGCTTATTTCTAATTCGATGATTTCGGGACAATATAAGTTTACCGGCGGGTTTAAGTTTTTGTTGATTTCTGTTTGAATTTTTTTCCAGTCTATTCTTCCATTTATTAATATGTTTGAGGGTGGCGTGAGTTCGGGTTGTTTTGAGAAGGTTAGTATGACTGGTAAATGGTCGGAGTCTAATTCGCATTTAACGGTTTGTGATATGGGATGGGTAAAGTTCTTTTGGAGTAAAATGTCAAGGATATCAGGTGTGTGTTCTTTTCGATATGGAAAATGAGTGGGATCTTGTGGAGCTGCTATGTGAATGCCGAGATTTCTTGCGAATAGCTCGAGTTTGATGCCATTGAGGTTATTTTTGTGGCAGCCCCATATCGTGTTTTTGCTGTTTAGGTCCCCTATGAGTATTGTTGGTGCAGATGTGTTGAAAAGTTGTGTTATGTCCATTTCGTTTATTCTGCGGTTTGGTCGTTGATATGCAGCGATGACTTTTATAAATTCCTTGTTATGTGGGGATAGTTCGATTGCTACGGCTTCTAGTGTTTGCAGTTTAGGTAATATGATTTCATGATGCTGTAAAGCCCATAAAGTGTCTCTGTCATTTCTGTGAATGGAATACTTAGATATTTTGAATGTTTCGTTCGGTATAAGATGAGTTTCAGAAATGCAACAGATGTCTATGTTATGTCTTTGTATGAAATCTATGAAGGTTGGTCTTTTAGTTTTAATTCCGTCCGCGTTCCAGTTCATTATCTTGATGTTGGAGATATGTCTTAAGGTGGCCATTTATATTATGGAGGATAGTAGGTTGACAAAGAATTGTTTTATTTGGGGGATTAAGGGTTTGATGAGTTCTATTAAAAGGTCAGTTATAATTGATGAACGTAGAGTTGGGGTTTTCTGTGTTTTGGTTATTTTTGTCTGCAGGCTGATTTGAGGGGTGTTATTGAGGAAGGATGCATAAGTTCTTTGTGATGTATTTATTTGATTTGATGATTTGGAGAATGGTTAGTTTGTGTAGGCTTTGCCTTTTCGTGGTGCTGTAGATTGTTTTTTACGGATATTTTATGTTTTATGTCTTGGAAAAATGTACATCCTCTAAAATTAGCAGGATGATCGCCCCCGCAGTTGACGCATTTGCAGTTAATTTCTTTTGGTTTTGTGCACTTGCTAAAATGGTGGCTCTGTCCGCATTTGTGACAGTTGGGTTGCATGCGACAGTAATTTTTTGTGTGACCAAATGACTGACAGTTTGTGCATTAGGGAATGTCTTTAGGCTTTTGTCTCATTTCTACAGTAGCAATGGCGTTCATTATGCTACGCAGGTTAAAAATTTGTTCTGAGCCACTAGTTTTTCTCAGTTCGACCGCGCAGATTGGTATAGGATCTTTAAATTTGTTAAGTAATCGAGTTACTTTTAATATTTGAAATTTTTCATCGAGCTCTTTCTTTATCTCTTCCTCGGTGAGAGAAAGAGGTACGTTTTTTATGATTATAAATAACAGTTTACTGTCTGGTGGCTTTGAAGTGTAAAATTCTATTTTGTGTGAGTCGTGGTAGCGAGTTAGCATACGATAATCATTGATTGAATTAACGTTTAATTTGATTGTTTGTGTGCTAATGTGCCTAGTTGTAAAATTATTATGTTTTACAATGGCTTTGATATCGGTTAGAATTTGCTGATAATTATTGGCTTTGATGACAATGGGAAGGATTTTGGGTTCGGGATTATTGGTCTGAGATGTTGATGGCATGGTGGTGTTTTCTGTGAGCGGGGTAAATCGGTTTTGGAGCGGAATGTTCGTAAGATAGCGTTTACTTGCGTTTGTGAGTTGATCTTCGTTAGGGCGCTTCTTTCCAGTATCTTCCGGATCTGGAGTCTCTGGTGAGCTGTCCTGGTCACTGCCGCTTAGCATGTTGTCGGTAAGCATATTTGCTTTTAACAGAAATTGAAGGGGTGGTCGTGAACGGCCACCTCTTGATTTTTGTTCTGACACTGTGTGTTATTATTTATAGGTAGATTTTATGTTTATATATTTTGTTAGTTTTAGCGAGAGTAAACTGAGCTGGGCTCTTAATTAAACTATATTTGACTTGTTTAATACGTCTGTTCACTGTGGTAGCTAAAAACTGATTATTTATTTTAAAACTTATTATTTTCATTATTTTTTACGGCTTTCTGTTATAGTTTAAATACATTTTAAATACATCGAAAAATTTGTAATTTTACGTAGATTTTTTTGATATAATTAATATTTTTATAAGTGATTTATTTTAAAAAATTATCATGTTCATTAGTTTTTTACGGCTTTCAGTTACAATCTAAAAAATATTTAAATACATCAAATAATTTGGATATTTACGTAGATTTTTTTGATATAATTAATATTTTTCTAAGTGCTTTTTAAGGTGTAATTTTTTGTATTGCGGGCCCAATATCTCCGGAAGTAAGGCTCTGATTGGATTAAAATGCGAGCGCGAGAAATTGAGTACCTACACATTATGTGTGCCAAATTTGGTTGAAATCGGTTTAGTACCAACAGAGGAGTACAGGTGACTAAATTTTTGACGTTAAGGAAATTCTTCAATTCGTCAATGTTATAGACAAATTATGCAGATAAACACTTAAGCTCTTTTGCACTACGTACGGCAAGCTAAAAAAATGTCTTTCAGAACAAAAATGTATATTTTGTGTTTTTTATGGTATTTCTTATTGCGTCACTTAAAAGACGGACGTCTATTTTTCATCCATCGAGCTGTTCCAATCCAATAAATAGTGTGTCACTTTGTTGCTTGGAGATTTCTGTATGTATTATAGATATGTGAAGTTTTCATTTCTAAGTAATGTCTATTTCATTTAAACAAGGTATGAAAAAGTATTGTAATCATGAAAAATCATGGATCACTTGAGGTTCTACGAGTTAATAATTGTTATTATAATGACAATATTCAGTTCATTTATGTTTTTTCAATTTATTACTTAGAACTGAAATGAATAATAGTTTGACCGAATAATCAAATACCTAATATTCGATCAAGTTTTGTAAATTTTGATTTTTGGTCCACAGTACTCTAATCTTTATTAAATACTTTGAAGAACTAGTTTTTCTTTTAATAAATATTAAGTTTTATTTATTTCATTATAAAACTATTCCAACGAATGAAATTTATATTCGATATTTGGTCAAAGTGTCAAATATTTTTGAGTTTATTCGTTTTAATTCGTTCTATTCGTTCGTTTTTGTCTGTTAAATTAAAGTAATTTTGCTTATTAAATTAAATTCAAGTTGTTTATTACATTAAATTCATTGTTTGTTAAATGGAACCACTAAAAAACGAACAAACTCAAAAATAGAAGAAAATACATGAAAAAGCGACTCAAAATCTTGAGCGAATGGCGCTGTCAGAGTGACAGATTGTGCGATCAGTAAACATAAATATATTTAAAATACATAATTTTAGGTTTCTTTCGTCATATTGTTAACAAAATGATCAAATCAATTTATATTAATTTTAATTTTTCTTATAGGTATTTTAACGATATAAATCATACATAAAATATTATTTTATTCCAAAGCATGTGTTCCTAAACGCACACTTCGAAAAATATTATTACCGGCAGTATAAAAGAGGTGCCAAATTTGTACGAATTATAAGGTGTTTTTTCAAATATCAATAAATCCGTAATTATGGATGGGCCCCGTTTATTACTTTCTTTTACGAAGTAATAAGTAAGTATTGTAATCATGAAAAAAAAAAACATCGACCACGTGTTGGCCCTAAACTTTCTTTTCCGTAGTCAGTATATTTCGATATGATAGTATATAAGTTAAAATATAAATTGTTTACATTTCAAGAAAATATGTTCATTCATAATGTCCAATAAAATTGTAAAGTTAATTTATTTTCTAAAAAAACTATATATTTTAGATTTAAAATGTTCAATACTATAGTACAATTTCAATCTAGTATTTTATTGAATGTTAAAAAATACTAGATTGAAATTGTACGTTTTTTTTTTTTTTTTTTTTTTGAAAAAAACTAACTTTACAATTTAATTGGACTTAATGAATAAAAATATTTTTCTTGAAATTTAAACATTTTATATTTTAATTCATATACTATCAAATCAAAATATACTGATTACGTAAAAGAAAGTTTAGGGCCAACACATGGCCGATGTTTTTTTATAGTAAATGCTACTTAAAATATTAAACTTTAAGCTGATATCACGCAATATGTTATAAGTTAAAACAAAGGACAATGAAGCTTTAGCAATGCCCGATTTCTTCATGTTCGGTTAAACCTCGATTAAAGTTAAACTTAATTTAAACCGAGAATAAGTTATAAATTGAATTTCTTTATGTTTGCGATTATTGTAGATTATCTACTATGGCAGCGCCCACGTCAGAAATAACTACGTTTATATATTAACCGTTCTCAACATTTATAAATGTTGTAAAGGCCATATAAAATTAAAAATATACTGTATGAGACAAATTAGTAATTATGTAAACTAATTTTTTTAATAATATGTTCTACAGTGCAATTTCATTATTATTTCATTAAAAAAGTATTAAAATGTGAATTTATTTAAAGTGGTCTTTCCATAAAGATTGAGTAACACTGAGTTGTAGTATTTCTGTTTATCTCTGACAGCGATTTGAATTTGTTTTGTAGGTTATAGAAGAACTTGGTTGTTCATTCTATTCGCATTATTTGTTAAAACTTGTAGAACAATGGAAGAAAACGATACTATAGTTAATGATAGTTCAGGAAATGAAGATATAGTTGTGAAACCTAGGCTATCTTTATTCAAACCTGATCTACCAGGTATATTTTTAATATTATTTTCTAACATAAGTATTAAAATATTCTAAATTGTATTGTTAGCCAAGACTGATGATACGTTAGTTGAAAATCAAGAGGAAGTACTATATTGTGGGAAATTACTTACTGAAAAATTTGTTTGGAAGGACTTATATCAGCAAGGAAAAGAGAAAAATATTATGTTAAAACAGTAAGAAGTTACATTACTCTATTTACAAACTAATTATGAATTTTTAGACAATTACAGGCACATCCCGTAGAAGAAATCGATTATTCTTTATTTAGTGAAGACGAATTAAAATGTTTAGGAAACCAGTCAAATTTTACTGCATTTATAAATGCAGCAACAGATTTTATAGGTTATTTTGAAGTTTTCCAACAAAAACTAGAAAAAGTTAAACTAATATCAGAAATTGAGCTAAAGATATTGGAGGAAAAGGATAATATTATAAAGGAAGCCTTAATTGATTTAAAACATTGAGCTACACCTCTGTTTTAAGTCATTTTTACATTTTTGTCAACTATTTTGTATTAAAAAAAAAAAATATACATTTTTATAGAAAAAATCTTTTAATATTAATACATAGCTTGGTATCATGATTTGGAATTCAAGTTGAAACTTTTTCTTCTATTCGTCTTCTTTTCCCGCGAAGCTAAATATTCTTTACGACTAGAACTAGAACGGAGTTCTAGAATAAGGTTCACTTTTTGAACTATCTCTTTAGCGGTCGCTACATCGGTCTCGAAATCATACGACTTAAAACTGGCTGATGTTTGCAACATTGGTTGGCTTGTTCCTATAAATATATATATTTTTTTAAAATTATGATTTCTTATTTTTTGTTAAACTTAATTTACCGGCAACATTCGATGAATCTTGGTTGAGGTGACTGTGACTTAAACTATATACTAATCTAAATGAAGCGCGGTTCGATTTTGCTTCTAATAACTCGCACCATGCAACACTATCCATATGATAACTAACTGCTTTTTGTCGAACCCAAAATTTAGAATTTTTTTGTTGGACTGGATCGATTTCGATCTTTTCTCCGCTTATACCTAAATGAATTTCAGTTTTAGCCCGAACTTTATGTACGATAAAAACTTTGTAGCACTGATATAAAGGTGCTTCCATAGCAGTTGTGTGAACCTTCATTCGCGCCATATTTTCATAGTCTTGTTGCAGAATTCGGGCTTCTAGAAATAGATAAAATTATTTAGATACAAGGCGTTTTACATTTCAATATTTGAGGAAATAGCTCAAATAAAAATAACACAATTAAAACATTGACTCTGCACAGGCAAATAACAAATGTATAGTACTTTATGGGCGCTTCACCAGCGGTTCTAAGAATATGGCTATTGAACTACATATTTTACTTTCTTATGCAAATGTTTATAATAAGTATTGTAATGAAAGTTTTCGGACTTGAGATTTTAATGGACAATCTCTGAATCGAATCTGGCTATTTTCGAAATGACGTGTGTGTGGCTCTAGAGCCAAAACTGTTATTAAAATTATGAAACTTAAGACTTGTATATAGACTAGTTGTGCACCTTCTATTTTTGAAAAGAATATTTGAATCTAATATTTATTTGCGGTTTTTGCAATATCTCCAAAAAGGCTACATTTACAGTAATAATAATAATATTTAAAATAAAAGATATTCATATTTTGCACAACTTCTTCAAAAAGTGTAATGGTTACAAGAAAATTGATATGTAATTTTAAAATTTCATTTTATGTTGCCAAAGTTTCGTAGGTATTGAAAATTATATTTAATAAATCATCTATGCTCTAATAATTTGAATTTTTCGAATTTTGTATTTTAATATATTTGCTATTTAAACATATACGTATACGAAACCCCAGTGCGGAACCATGCAGATGCATAAAACACTGTCGATCAGAATGAATTGCTATAAATATCACTCGTAATTTAGTAAAATAGATAGAGTTAAATGGCGAAAGATTGTCAAGATGGGAATAGGTATGAATTTATGTATGTATGTACAATTTGTGATACATAAATAACGACTGCTATAAGTATACCTTAAATAGTACCTAATTTCGCCGCCAGAAAGCGAACTGTTAAATTCGTTTGCGGATAGGAAATTATAAAGATGTTTTTAGTAAATCATTTGACATTAGATAAATAAAGAAATTACAATTGGTTTACATGTTTAGAGCTGTGCTAAATAAGTGATTACTCAATTGTGGTATTAAAAAGTATTAGTTCATCGATTTTTCGATATAATAGATGTTTTAGATCAATTGATGTTTTATTTTTACTTTCTTTTACGAAGTAATAAGTAAGTATTGTAATCACGAAAAAAAAAATTCTCGAAATTTTTACGGAAATACACCTTTTGACCTTCCCTGAATCGAGTCTGACTATTTTTGGAATGACGTCTGTGTGTGTGTCTGGCTGCGCTCTACAGCCTACACCGTTAAAGATAAAATTAGGAAACTTTAAATTTAAGATTTGTATATGCCTGGGAGGAAAACCTCTTATTTTTGAAAAAGCATATTCAAACCGGAAGTGCATGTTTACTTGAGTCATTTTTTATAATTTCAGCAATATCTCCGAAACGGCTGTACTTACAATAAATATAGTTACATTAACATTCAAAGATATTAGTATTATGCACAACTTTTGTTTGAAATTTTTTTTTCAAAAATACATGTTTTATTAGAAATCTGACAATAATCTAACTTTACAGTTTTACTGGACATAATGAATGAAAATATTTTCTGTTAAATTTTAACATTTTATATTTTAATTTATATACTATCAAATCAAAATATACTGACTACGTAAAAGAAAGTTTAGGGCCAATACATGGCCGATGTTTTCATTGTTATCAATACTTATATTATAAGGTATTGCAATTTATTATTCAATTGTATTAATAATCTATTTTTATCGGTAGAATGATTATTTGAAATGCTTTATAAATTTTAGATTCTTCGAATATAATCTTTATATTCAAAATTTGTTTATATTTTTTTTTAACTAATTGTCAAGATGAGAATGTAACGGGTTTTCTGCCACCCCACATGTTGAGAATAGGCATTAAGTTATGTATGTATGCATGTTGTGATTATTAGGTATCGATGCATTTAATGAAAATGTATTATAGCCGCGCGTGAAAATATTCATAATTGTAATGTCAATCAACTTTATTGTTTCTGATCAAATTCAATTTCATTTACATTCGCGCTTTTATTTTATTAAACCTACTACTTATTAGAAATTGTCCTTTGATTATTTAAAGATAATAAATTGCTTTACAGATGAAAATAAGTGTTATTTGTTTATTATTATTATTTATTTTCTTATACGAATGTATATAAGGAAGTTTAGTAATCATGAAAATTTTCGAATACAAGATTTTAAAGGAAATACACCTTTTGATTTTTCCGGAGTCGAGCCTGACTATTTTCGGAATTCCGTCTGTTTATGAGTGTGTGCGTGTGTATATCACAACACTCCATATGATTATATGTAAACATCGGCCATGTATTGGCCCTAAACTTTCTTTTACGTAGTCAGTATATTTAGATTTGATAGTATATAAATTAAAATATAAAATGTTAAAATTTCAAGAAAATATTTTCATTCATTGTCCTATAAAAGTGTAAAGTTAGTTTATTGTCAGATTTCCAAAGAAAACATATGTATTTCAGATTTTAAATGTTGGATTTTATAGTAGTATAAAGAAAATATTATTATTCATTACATATTATTAAAAATTATTATGGCCGGGCATTTTTTAGGTTTCAAATTAACTTTAAACCAGAGAAAATATTTATATATAATATTTTAAATTATTTACTAACCTTTGTAACGGTTTTTCACTAAACTTATTTGTGACACTGACAATAAAGGTTAAATGTCAAATTATTGGAATATTTAAAACAATTGACATGCATAGTAGATGCGATTTATTATATATAATTTTCTATACCTATGTAACTATGGCAATATAAATAGGAGAATAGCAATTTTCTCGTAACTGGTACACTTTATGAAGGAATGTTTCAAACAAAAGTTGTGCAGAATACTAATATCTTTCAATGTTATTCTAACTATTTTTACTGCAAGTATAGCCGTTTCAGAGATATTGCAGAAATTGCAAAAAAAGTCTTAAGTAAACACGCACTTCCGGTTTGAATATGCTTTTCAAAAATAGAAGGTTTTCGCCCCAGGCATATACAAATCTTAAGTTTAAAGTTTCATAATTTTATCTTCAACGGTGTAGGCTGTAGAGCGCATACACACAGACACACACACAGACGTCATTCCAAAAATAGTCAGACTCGATTCAGGGAAGGTCAAAAGGTGTATTTCCGTAAAAATTTCGAGAAATTTTTTTTTCGTGATTACAATACTTACTTATTACTTCGTAAAAGAAAGTAAAAAGTGTATGATTCATGCCACAAAAATGTTCTTATGTGAATTCGCCTATAGGTGTATATTGCATTTAAAAACTACAGGTATCAACTAGGGCTGCCAAAAACTATACGGTTACCACGGTTTTAGAAATACAATTAATCAGCTAACCGGTTATTATATAAATGGTTAGTTATATATTTAAAATATTGTAATATTGATGAATAAGGTATTTAATTTATTTGAAAACTAACACATTTCTTGTCATAATAATAACCAATATTAAATTAATAATAAGGTTGATACTACAATTTTTTATTTTTTTTTTATGGAAGGTTCTTATAATATAAGACTATTAGTCTAAATTTTATTATTAAAAAGTTTATATATTTAAAGATATGAATTTTTAAAGTTGCGTATTGACAGCTCTAAAGATGACGTCAGAAAGAGCGGGTGTCTAGTCTTTTCACAACATACGGTTGGCGACACTTTATTACTATGTGGTGGTAATATTTTAAAAAGTGACAGTAGGTGTCACTTTGTTCTCGTGTGATTGCCAATTTGTTTTGCAAAAGTCTGATTGTGCATAAATACTGATTGATAAGCTTAGAGGATGATTTAAAAACAAAAAATAAGAAAAGATGAGATAAATGCGTGAAATTTGCTACAAACAAAACTGATCATCAGTTTGACAGATAATTTAGGTTGGTATAATTTACAAAAAAGATTGGTTACATATTTGTGGTAACAATGTAGGCTGATTTTGTTTGGGAGGGGATGCGTATTTCATTCTCTTGACGACGTCACGTACATTTTGAAAATCGCGATATTTTAATTGCTAACTATATGGTTTCATAGAGAACTAATGCAATAAATATGTATTATTTTAAAATATAATTGTCATATTAAGTGTTGAACACTCGTGCGAGTCAGACGTGCGATTCCTCGACTCCAGTATAGCTTACATTGCAAATAGTTTAATTTGTGTCGCGAGTCCAACTGTGTATTGCTTAATTATGCTAGAGTAGCAAATTAATTGTGCCGCGAGTGTAATATTTATACACGTATCTGGGTCACCATGAAAGATGATCCAAAAACAGTCGCGAAAATAATACAAACAGCCAATGGCATATTTAGCGTAATTCCACCTACAGGGAAAAAAATACCACCAGAGTTGCAGAATCTAGAAATTATCGTACCAGCAAAACTCCAACCACCGCCCACCACGCTACCACGTATCGCACAAGAAGCATCAGCATCAACGTCAACTACTCAAGTACCACAACCAATGACCAGCGCAATGGAAGCCGAAGAGTGCCTAGTTTCACCCGCCTTTTCAAAAAGTTCAAAATTAGTAAGATCTCCTACCCTAAAAAGAAAAGAATTCAATTTCTTATATACAGTACCACCCACACCCACACAAAGAGAGCAATCTACAACCCCTTCAATTAACCATTATGACCAACAACAGGAAACCACTTCAACACTAAACGCCCAATCGAGCTCAGAGCCAACGCCAAATAACCAACCAGAGGAAAACTGGAACACTATTCACTCCAGGAAAAACAAAAGGTCCAGTCCGGAAGAAAATAGAAATGTAAGGCAAAAAACTCTACCAGACTACTGGCTAAATGGTCCAGAAACTTCAAACAGATTTGAAAAACTAGATATAGAAGAAACAATCGAAGAAGACAAGAGTGCCGAAAGCACCAAACCACCACCAATATTCGTACATGGTATAGGAACCATAAAACCCCTCACTGATTTGCTAAACCTCCATGCTAAAGATAACTACGTAGTAAAATTAATAGGTAGTTCGCAAGCACGAATCCAAGTGACCGATTCGAACTTCTATCGCACTATCACTAAAAAACTCGAAGAAAAAAATACTGAATTCCACTCATTCCAACCAAAATCAGAGAGAAAATTCAAAGTGGTACTTCGCGACCTTCATCACTCTGTGGACATTGAAGAACTAACGAAAGAGCTGCATTCACACGGACACAATGCACTAAATATTTGGAACATTAAACATAGGGTAACAAAAGTTGCACTACCTATGTTCTACGTTGAATTGCAACAAAAAACCAATAATAAAGATATTTACAATATTAAATACCTTATGCACTCAAAGATAAAATTCGAACCCCCGAGACAAAAAAGAGAAATACCTCAATGCACAAGATGCCAAAGATTCAACCACACAAAAAACTTTTGCAACCTTAGGCCCCGCTGCGTGAAGTGCACTGGTGACCATCTAACAGGTGATTGCGATAAAAAAGATAAAAATACTACCGCAACGTGTACCAATTGCAGAGGAAATCATCCAGCAAATTACAGAGGCTGTAGTGTCTTTAAAGAAATACAGTCACGTAAGTTTCCCCCCCTTAGACCGAAACAAAACCCAGAACCTCGTAACGCAACGGCAAACTCAGTCCAACCAGGCGTCACCTACGCTCAAAAGACCACAGCAAAGGACCAACAGGCCCAGGAAACTCTCAACAACCAAAATAACCAAAACTACAACTCTGACAAACTGGAAGTTATGATGGTAAAACTGATGGAGCGCATGGACACCATGCTAAATCTCCTCACCACTCTCGTGGCCAAAATGAAATAATGCCTCAGCTCCTAAAAATCGCTGTCTGGAACGCCAATGGTCTTGGACAGCATAGCCAAGAAGTTAAAAGTTTCATAACGGAACACAACATAGATGTGATGTTAATCTCAGAAACACACTTTACAAACAAGACGCATCTAAAGATACCACGTTACGCAATTTATGACACTAAACATCCGGACGGAACTGCCCATGGAGGTACTGCGGTAATCATTCGACAAAAATTAAACACTACGAATTAAATAAATACCGACACGAACATCTTCAAGCCACAAGCATCGTAATTGAAGAAAGGATAACGGGACCACTAACTATCTCGGCTGTCTACTGTCCACCCAGACATACAGTCGACAAAGTACAATTCAAACACTATTATAATACCCTGGGCCCTCGATTTATAGCTGGAGGTGATTACAATGCGAAGCACCCCCACTGGGGATCACGACTGACCACCCCCAAAGGCAGACAGCTCTTCCGAGCGATGCAAGAAAATAATCTACATCCCTTGTCTACCGGCCAACCAACGTACTGGCCAAGCGACAGAAGAAAAGTTCCAGACCTCATAGATTTCTGTGTAGTAAAAGGCGTGTCTTCCCAATACCTGTATGCCGAGAGTTGCTTAGACCTATCATCGGACCACTCCCGTCATAGTCACCCTAAATAGCCAAACAATAAACAGACATCAGAAACCCCTCCCAATCGCAACCAAAAAAACAGACTGGAACTCATTCAGATATCTGCTGGACGACAAAATCTCGCTTGACATACCACTAAAAACAAAGCACGAATTAGACGAAGCTGTAGAATACTTAAATAATGCAATACAAGAAACTGCACGGCGTGCAACTCCGGTAGTACAAGCTAATCAAAGACGAGAAAATTGCCCAATAGTCGTTAGGAACAAAATCGCGGAGAAACGCAAACTACGCAAACAATGGCAAATAACAAGATCGCCACGCGACAAAACAAAACTCAACCAGGCGATAAAAGCTGTAAAAAAGCTGCTATTCGAGATAAAAAACAAAACTGTTGAAGAATACCTAAAAAATCTGACTCCAACAGAAACCACAGACTATTCTCTCTGGCGAGCGACTAAAAATCTTAGGCAACCAGAGCAGTTAAATCCACCCCTACGTCTAGCTGATGGTAACTGGGCTAGAACAGATAGAGCAAAAGCTGAAACCTTTGCCGAACACTTATCAAAAGTATTTCAACCCTTTCCTACTGAAGTCCCGGCAGATGAAGAACGTGAAATCCTACAATACCTAGAAACTCCCTTACAACTCTGTCTTCCCTTAAACAAGTTCAAGGCGAGTGAAGTAAAAAACTCCATAAGAAACCTTAACTCCAAAAAGGCCCCAGGACATGACCTAATAACAGGGAAGATCCTACAAGAACTCTCCGGCAAGGGAATCCAATTAATAACAATAATCTTCAACTCGATACTAAGGCTAGAATACTTTCCCTCCCAATGGAAATTAGTCCAAATTATCCTGATACTCAAGCCAGGTAAACCGTCGCAAGAAGTAAGCTCCTACAGACCTATTAGTCTTCTCCCAATAATCTCTAAGCTATTCGAAAAACTATTACTAAAGAAACTGAAGCCAGTTCTAGAGGAAAAAAATATAATTCCGAATCATCAATTCGGCTTTCGCACACAACACGCAACGATTGAACAAGTCCATAGAGTCACCAATGAAATACGCAAAAGTCTGGAAGAGAAAAATATTGCTCCGCTGCCTTTTTAGACGTAAGTCAAGCTTTTGACAAAGTCTGGCATACTGGGCTACTATACAAGCTAAAAAGGATCCTGCCACACAATTTCTACCAAATTCTCAAATCCTACCTTACTGACAGATACTTCCAGATAAAACACCAAGATGAACAGACTAGACACATTCCAATCGGATCTAGCGTCCCACAAGGTAGCGTACTGGGGCCCGTACTATATCTCATGTATACTGCAGATTTTCCAACAACCAACAAAACATTCATCGCTACATTCGCAGACGATACAACAATACTCGCTTCTCACGAAGATCGCTACGTTGCCTCAGAATACCTCCAAGCACATCTGAATAAAATTCAACCTTGGCTTAAAAAGTGGAGAATTAGAGCTAACGAAATCAAATCGACTCATGTTACCTTTACTATGAGAAAAGAGACCTGTCCTCCGGTGACTCTGAACGGCACCCCGCTCCCACAGACAGAAGAAGCGAAATACCTAGGTATGCACTTAGATCGTCGACTAACATGGAAAAAACATATCTGGTCAAAACGGAAACAGCTAGGTCTAAAATACAGTCGTATGTACTGGTTAATAGGCCGTAAGTCGCAACTCTCTACAGAAAACAAAATTCTGTTATACAAAACTATTCTAAAACCAGTCTGGACCTACGGAATCCAATTATGGGGTACAGCCAGTAACTCCAACATAGAGATCCTGCAAAGATTCCAGTCAAAAGTGCTCCGTTCCATCGCTAACGCACCATGGTTCGTCACCAACAACATTATCCACCGTGATCTCTCCGTAGCGTCAGTGAAAGAAGAAATAATAAATTTCAGCTCAAACTATCAAGACAGACTACACACACCCAAATAAGCTAGCAACTAAATTACTTTCGGAGAAAATTAAAAAACGATTAAAACGACCTAACCCGCTTGACCTACCCGACAGATTTAATTAAATGGCCAGTGTCACTATCGTGTTCGCTAATGTTATTGTTATCAGGTTACAAAAATGCAGCGTCGAGAAAATCAGCCAGCAAGATTCCCGTAGTGTCACTAACCCTGAAAGACTAACCTATAGACAATAAAATTTAATTTAGATAAAGAAGAGGTCTATCACAGGATAGCACCCTCTACATGCCAATGTATTGTTATAACTTTTACCGAATGTCTGAACTTATGACAGATTGTAAATAAATTTGGGTTATTAAAAAAATAAATATATATATATAGGTTCATATTACATTTAAGAACTATAGGTATCAACCCTATTATTATCAATTGAAATCAATTAAATATAATATAAATAGATAATGTATTACTTATCCCTCCCAAACCAAGGAGAACGCTGGCCAATTACCGTGCTGGCAAAATTAGCCTACAATGTTATCACTAATAGAAACCAAATTTTTGTAAATTATAGCAACCAAAATTATCTGTCAAGCTGATAGTATCAGTTTTGTTGTAAACTGTTTATAGCAAATTTTCCGTATTGATCTTATCTTTTCTTATTATTTATTCATTTTTAATAATACTTTAAGCTAATTCAATTTGTTGAAGCACAATCAGACTTTTTCAACACAAATTTACAATCACGAGGGAACAAACTGACCCCTACTGTCACTTGTTAAAATGTTTCCAACACATACTTATGAAGTAGAGATGGGCTTATCGATACGATATATCGATATCGTATCGATACAACTTTTTAGGTCGCCGTACGTAGTACAGAAGAGCTTAAGTGTTTTGTCTGCATAATTTGTCTAACATTCTCGAATTGAAAAATTTCCTTAACAAAAAGTTCGTCATTTATCGCCCTGGTTCCGAAAATGTAAATATGTCATATACTTGGTAACATGTTGGTCGCTCGCTAGTCGTCAAAATTTAGTCACCTCTACTCCTCTGAAGGTACCAAACCGATTTCAACCAAATTTGGCACAGATAATGTGTATGTACTCAATTTCTCGCGCTCCAACCAGAGACGTACTTCGGGAGATATTGAGCCCGTCAAAAAAAGGTACACCTTAAAAAGCACTAAGAAAAATATTAATTACATCAAAAAATCTACGTAAAATTCCAAATTATTTAAACATTTTTCAGATTATAACTGAAAGCCGTAAAAAAAACAAGTGCAGGTTTGCATTGGACTTTCTTATACGTTTAAGCATATATTGTTTAGAAAGAGGGATTATTAATATATACCTACTACGTATAAGAGAATAAAGTGCAAGACACTGCAGATGTTTTAGTCCTCAAATGAATTAAAACCTAACATATGTATATATAATGTTTTAATATTTTACTAAACATTAGTATAATTTCCTATACCTACGTAACCATGGCAACATAAATAAGATTAAAAAATTTAAATAGTGATTTTCTTGAAATCGGTAAACTTTTTGAAGAAATTTTTTAAACAAAAGTTGTGCATAATATTAATATCTTTCATTTTTAATACTAGTATATTTTCTGTAAATGCTGCTATTTTAGAGATATAGTAGAATTTCGAAAAAATTACAAGAAAAGACATGCAATTCCGGTTTGAATATTATTTTCAAAAACAGGAGGTTTTCTTCCGAGGCATATACAAGTTTAAAGTGTGATGATTATTGCATTGGCCATTTTGGCTGTTGAGCGTTCACACACACAAACAGACGGAATTCTAAAAATAGTCAGACTCAACTCAGGGAAGGTCAAAAGATGTATTTCCGTTAAAATTTCTAATTGTTTTTTCATGATTACAATATTTCCTTATATACATTCGTATAAGAAAGTAATAATGAACAAAATCATTTTTAAAATAAAGCATTTATAAAAATATTATTTATACCAACAAAATCTACGTAAAATTACAAAATTTTTCATGTATTTAAAGTTTATTTTAATTATAACTGAGAGCCGTAAAAAAAATAATGAAAATAATAATTTTTAAAAATAATTAAAATCAATAAAAAACAATTGAACTGTTTTTGTTTTTTTTCGGCTTGCGCGATACTTTAACTAATACTATGACAGTTGATGTTTTAGATTGATTATTGTATCGTTGTTGATTTGACTGTTACTTTCGATTATTTTAATTATAGTGCAATAGTAGTTATTTATAAAGAAATTCGAAATGCCAAAGTTTAGACAACAGATCACCGAGTATACTTTTTATAATAACCAAGGTATGAATAAAGATATATTGATTGATAACAATGCCATTGTTGGTTAAATTTTTGCTTTGATCATTATAAATATATTGTTTATTTATTCAGAAATTCGCTATGCCAAAGTTAAGCACAGCCAATATTAAAACAGCTCGCCGAATATGTACTGCTTATAAAATTCAAATATAAAATAAATATCTTTGATAAATAACGTTATATTGTCATTGTTGATTTGATTGTTACTTTTATCATTTTAATTATAGCACATATTATTTATTAAGAAACTTACCATGCCAAATTTTAGGCATTGGCGCAGACAATGCTAAACAGCAAGCCGAGGGGGAGCTATGACCATATGCGAAGGCAATGCTAGTTTTTAAAAATATTTGAAGTAATAACCTTATTGACAGCATGCACTGTAACCAACCATAGAAAAAATAAAAAATATTAAGAAGTTGCTAACTTCTATCGTCATTTCGCGGGAAACGTTCTTAATTAATATCTTAAGTAAATAAATCGGTACGAAACAAAACTCACCTCACAATAATAAACAGTTTCACAAAAGAAAAATGTATAATACATACATGACCCCATTTGTATATGGCTCTCAAAAAAACCTCTTATATTTGAAAAGAATATACAAACTGGAAGTGCATATTTACTATAGTAATTAGCTCTCCGTACGTCGTACCGAAGAGCTTAAGTGTGTGTCTGCATAATTTGTGTAACATTCTCGGATTGAAAATTGTCCGTAATAAAAACGTCAAACTTAAGATTTGTGTATGGTTCGCAAAAGAAACTGATTTTTGAAAAAAATATTCAATTTTTTCGCGTTTCCACAATATCACCGAAAAGGCTGCACTTATTGTAAAAATAGTTTAGATATTTAAAATGACAGGTACTGACATTTCGCACAACTCTTGTTTAAAACGTTTCTTCAAAAAGTGTACCGTTTACAAGACAATTGCTACTGAAATTGTTAAATTTCTTTTTCATGCTGCCATAATTGCGTAGATATGGAAATTTATATTCAATAATCATATGAGCAGCATTTGACATTTAACCGATCGTGCAAACTAGATGTGTTTAAATGGTTAGTTATATATTTAAAATATTGTAATATTTATGAAT